>QLTV01002260.1:857322-872900 GCA_003457575.1 Thermophis baileyi
CTTCTCTCCCTCAGGCTTGCCCCACAGAAGCCTCTCCTCTCCTATCCCCCTTCTCTCCCTCAGGCTGGCCCCATTGACCTCTCCTATCCCCTTCTCTCCCTCAGGCTTGCCCCACAGAGGCCTCTCCTATCTTATCCCCTTCTCTCCCTCAGGCTGGCCCCATTGATTGTCTCCAAACTCCCAGCCCGCAGGCCGGATGAGTCACGCTCTGGCCACACCCAAGTGGCAGTTGGAACAGAGTTCTTTTCAGGTGGAGAGGGGGAATAGAACGTCTAACTCTTTAGCATCAGAGCGTGTTAATAATAATATAAGAAATACTAATGATCTGATGGTCATTTCAAAAAATCCTTTCTTAGCGAGCACCTAGAAGCCAAGAGGAACATACGTGCCAAATTTCAAGTTTGTAAGCTTTACGGTTCTGGAGATTTCGTGATTCTGCGTGAGTGTTTTTCGCGTTTATATATATATAGATTTTCTTCTCATATCTACACTCCTCAAAAGATGGAACAAGAATAAAATTGTGTGTCTTCTTCCCCCAAAAAAGAGTTACCAGGCTTTGATTTAATATCTCTCTCTCTCTATCTCTATCATCTATCATTTGTGTTAAGGATTAAGTAGCAAAAATTAATGCAAACTAAACTTAGAAAAAAAAGATGTATAAGAAAAAGGAGTGAATAAACAAAGACTATAATAAAGAAAAAGAAATATATAAGGAAGTGACTTTCAATCTTCATTACAACAAGTAAACAAATTTAGTAACTTTGCACCTTTTAAGGTTATACACAGATATCTCTATCCCGTATCCCATCCCTAATCTATAAACAAATCCATAAAACTAACTTTTCAAACCTGGTGTCAACAAAAAGTTCATCAAGAGTTGCCAGAAGTTTGCAGAAAAAGTTTAAATTTAAATCTTGATCAAATAAACCAATTTCATATTCCTTCATTTTACTTCCAAATACGGTTAATAGGTAATTTCCATAAATGGTTAGAAAATGAGGTCTATGAACTATCTTTACTCTTAACTCCATTATGGTTGTGAGCTACATGGCTAATCCCTTTGTCTCCTAGTGCTCAAACCCGCTGAAGACCACCGGTGTGTTTTCATGAGGAACCACCATCTGGAGCACATGTGAGTGATCTCCTATCCTCTCATTGTCCAGACAGATTTTGAAGAATCAGTCTACTCACTGTCTTTGGTCCTTGCTATGGTTGTCAGTTCCACTTTTGTGGAGACATCTTCAATTTGCCATGCCTCTCCTAGAAGTCCAATTACCTACTTTTGCTCACTAAGTGAGCAAAAATCGAAATACATAAGTCCTAAGGGCCTGCCCTTCTCCAGTTTTCTTTAACACACACACACACACACACAGAGAGAGAGAGAGAGAGAGAGAGACACAGACAGACAGACAGACAGACAGACAGACAGACAGACAGACAAAAAGAAAGACAGAGACGAAGGACAGAGTGGTGATGAGGACTTTTTTGTTGTTGTTGCCAAGCTGCAACCTTTCCTAGATCAGGAAGTACTGGAAAAGGTAACATGCCTTGTTACTTTCAGGACAGTTTACTTCAGGTAGAATCTGCCCTTCCAATTCTTACATTACAAGAAAGCTTGCTAAAGGAATGGGAATGTAGAAGCAAGCAGGTCTTCTTGGTTGTGGCCTCCTAGCTATGGCCTCCCAAGATAACCACGTTATCTTGTCCACATTATGAGAATGTTAAAGCTTGAATTGTACTGCCTTGGATTGTTGTATGAATTGTATATATATATAAATGGATGCATTTGTGCACTTGCACACACGCACACACACACACACACACACAAAGATACATACATACAAAAGAGCAAAAACAAATGGGCATTTGAGTTTCAATCAATGTGAATGGACTGCAACTGTTCATGTCCGACTCTTCCCAACCCCATGGACCACAGCATGACAGACCCCACTGTCCTCCACTGTCTCCTGGAATTTTCTCAAATTCATGTTCATTGGGTCAATGACATTACCTAACCTCCTCCTCCTCTGCTGTCCCCTTCTCCTTTTGCCTTCAATCTTTCCCAACACCAGAGTCTTTTCCAATGAGTCCTCATTTCTCATTAGGTGGCCAAAATATTTGAGCTTCAGCTTCAGTATCTGTCCTTCCACAGGACAATCAGGACTGATTTCCTTTAGGATTGACTTATGGACTGCATTGCAGGTCAGCAAATGTATTGGACTGACTATGGCAATTTACCATTTCTGCATCTGAATCAGAGAGTCAAAAGCCTTGAGCTGGAGAAAATATGTTAGGCTGTCTTATAGAAAGCCACAACAGGTGCTTTTAAAAATACAAAAATTCCAAGTTTCAGCTTGATAATGTCTTTCCTCTTGTTAAAACGGTTGACCTTTCATTAACATTTATCCAGTTTTAATGTAGAGCATTTTCAGTACAAAACATGTTTTTGAATAGACTTCAGCCTTATTTTTCTCCCCCGGATAACTCATAGGTTATCACAAAGAAACACAGAGAGAAACAGAGTTGGCTTTGAACAATACATTTTTTTCACAGTATTATTAAAAACTGAGTTGTTTATTATATAGAAATGTCATCTTACTATTATTATTTGAACTTACCTTTCTGTCCCTCAGAGATAAGCCCAAGACTTATAAGAGCTAAGCGAATCCTGTTTCAAAAACATTGGCCACATTCACACACCACGGTAAGCTAGGATCTGGAAATTTGATGGAATGCTGCCCATTGACTCCCATTAGCTCTGGGAATCGTCTACATAACATATCCTTCCTTCTAGTATGTGCCATACTGTTTGCTCAGTTCTAATCTTTACCTCTTTTAAAAAATTATTTTAATTTTGCATAATTTAAGAGGAAGCTAGTTTGCTGAAAAGCAGTGCATCTGGTTCCAGAAGTCTATTCATTTCTGAGAATAAGCTTGACTTCTAATACATTATTTAGATAGTCTTCATATATCTACAGTCCAAATTTTGTTGTTCATTGAGAGGCAAAGAGGATAACCGGAAGCAGCTTCACCAATCTGCTTCATAGTAAAGCGAGGTTTTATGAATAGGGCATTGCAACAATCATTTCTGCATTAGCAAAGCCTCTCAAGGACAGCCATATTCTTTGTTCTCTAAATGTCAAAAGTGCCTGATTGGAAAAGATTTTGCACTAGAGTTAAACAAGAGTTTCCATATTATCCATCTTTAAGTTCACCAAAGTACCTGAGGGCAGGACAAGAGCCAATGGGTGGAAACTAATCAAGGAGAGAACCAACCTAGAACTAAGGAGAAATTTCCTGGCCGGTAGAACAATTAATCAGTGGAACGGCTTGCTTTCAAGTTGTGGGTGCTCAACAGTGGAAGTTTTTAAGGAGAGATTGGGCAGCAATTTGTTCAGAATGGTATAGGGTCTCCTACTTGGGCAGGGGGGTGAACTAGAAGACCTCCAAGGTCCCTTCCAACTCTGATATTCTGATTTTGTTAGCCTTTTGACAAGCCAGGAGCAATGATTTCAGCTTTCAAATGGAATCAGATGAATTCAACAGGATTTCAGTTTCAGCTAGACAAAAGATGAAAGAAATACAGAAAGAGGCTCCCAAATATTTGCCCACAAAAAACTCAAACAGAACTGTGTATGGGTGTGTATGAATTCTATAAGACGTAGGGGAGTGAATTGTTGGATATACAATAAAGAGTCAGGAAGAGGCAAGGAAGGAAGAACCATAAAGGCAGAAATAAGAGAAAAACAAGACTAGAGTGGCAGGGAAGGAGAAGGAAAAGAGCCGAGGTGGCGCAGTGGTTAGAGTGCAGTACTGCAGGCTACTGTTGTTACCTAGTCTGGTAGCGAAACGTTTGGAAACCAACCCACAAGCTTGAAGAACGAACCTCCACTCTCATTCTGTTACTTTCTTCTGACTCCTAAGCTTCATCTTAGTGTTCGTTTAGTGACCGTTCAAAGTTACAACAGCAAAAGTGACTTCCGACTGTTTTTCATACTTATCATTGCAGCATCCCCATGGTCACGTGATCACAATCCCCACACTTGGCAACTGGCTTGTATTTATGACAGCAGCAGTGTCCCGGGGTCATGTGATCCCCTTTTGCGACCTTCTGACAAGCAAGGTCAAGGGGGAAAGCCAGATTCATTTAACAACTGTGTTATTAACTGAACAACTGCAGTGATTCACTTAACAACTCTGGCAAGAAAGTCTGCAAAACTCGCTTAACAACTGTCTTGCTTAGCAAGAGAAATGTTGGACTCATTTGTGCTCGTAAGTGGAGGACTACCTGTATAGGGAATTCTACCTTGGCAATTTTTTTCACACATGAGATAAAATAGCTGAACAGGGCTATAAAAGAAGAATTTAGTGGATGGAATAAACTTTATTACTGTGGAGGAGTTGTTTTATTTGTTCTTCAGTATTAGGCAGGGGGAGGTCACTAATGAACTGAAGGAAGAGAAAGATGTAGTAAGTTGCACTGTACCCAAAGAAAGAAACAGTAGCAACAGTAGCAAAAAGGGAACAGTACAAAATAAAGTCTAAAGAAGACTTTATTTCCATTTTAGAAATAAGAGAAGATTATTTAAGACTTCATAATCTGGAGGGGGGGAAAGGAAGTTTCACAATCTTCAAGTTTGACTGTGGTGGCATGTCTGACACAACATTTTCTCTATCCGTTCAACCTCCAAACATTGGCATGACATGGACAACATAGGTGCCTTCACAGAAGCAGCTCCTTGTATATACTATATTTTTTGTTCCCTATGAGGTCAATGCGATAAATCTTAGATAGTACCAAAGAATGGAATTTTGAGCGAAACACCAGAAAATTCAGTGTGAAGCAATGCAACAACTTTACTTAGTCTTTAGAACGGGGTGGGCAACTAACCGTATGTCCTGTGGACTTCAACTCCCAGAATTCTTGTGCTTGCCATGCTGACCCAAGAATTCTTGGAGTTGAAGTCCACAGGTCGTAAAGGGGTCATACCTGCTTTAGAAGCAGCTGTAAGTGTGAATCTTGCTTAGTACAGGTAGTCCTCAACATATGACCACAACTGAGCCCAAAATTTCTGTTGTTCGCGATGCGAACCGGTAGGGAAGGTAAGTGGAACCCACCCCTGAGGGGAAGGTATAGCACAGTATACATATAGTATAGTATGCACAATCCAATCAGGGTCGGTCACTGGAACCAGTTTTGTCTTCCGAGCTTTCGGACTCGTGCTGAAGCCCATCTTCAGGGAACTTCTGTCTAGCAGAGTGTGTGCTGTTCTGTGTATGGTATTTCTATGGCGCCTGTGGTATGTGGCTTTTTAGATGCTTATTGGGTTGTGTTGATGGCTGGCTTTTAAGTCATTGGCTGTTGTTTGCTTGTGCTGCCCAGCCCTCACCTTCTAAGCACTAGATATGCTGGCGGTAAATCAGCACTCCTGTTGACTGACGAGGGGCTTGTTTCCCAGGCTTCGATCACTTCCCTGGCTGTTTTTGTGCCTACTCGTCCAACAATCTTAGTAACTGCAAAGTTGAATGTGTGCCCTTGTTCATTGCATAGTATATGTAGTATAGTACTGTATGTGCAGTTCCCAAGGGTATTGGACAGGAAATGCAGCCCTTAAAAGCTGAATGTCTGCATTGTTCACTCATAGGCAGAGATGCAGAAAAATAGGAGGATAAATGAGAACGCACAGTACAGTACCGGCTAGACCTCTGAAGATTTGCAGAGTTACAGTCAGGCTGCCTGATTGCTGAATATTACATGGAACAGCCATTCTTATTTATATGTAGGTAGTGTTACATATCACCGGAAACCTGTTTCTTCTTATGCACTGGTATCTGTCTTGGAAATATGCTAACTGGGTATAGATGTCTCCCGCTGTTAAAAGAAATAAAAAGTAGCCTAGCCCAATATTTGGAATGTGGAATATCTGAAACATGAAATACCTTTTTAATATTTTTTCACTCAGCACAATTAGGTGTTTAAGGATAATTTATTTCTGAACAACTGGCATAAAATTAGGTAGGAAAGGTAAGAAAGCCTAAGGGATGAGAGGAATTAGTTATACCAATGTCCTTGCAGCTTTTGGTATTCTTAGTTGTTGAATTCACACATGCACATTTCAAGTATCTACACTATAAGCTTGGAAAGAGAGATTAGAATTTTAGCCTTTGATGATGGTGGCAGTCTGCATCTACATTCAAAGCATTACTTTAAAAAGCAGCTGTTCTGATTCCACGCAGAGGAACTAAGGGAAAACTCAATTTTAATGTTATGCACAAATATATTTTAGGGAATTTTATGGAAGTATGTCTTTTCAGCTTTGAAAGAAGAAAAGATCCAGGTAATATCTTGTCAGGAGAAAATTATCTATAGAAACATGACAAATGCTTGAAATGGAGGTAGATAGAAAAACGAAAAATACTTCTGATGCGCATAAAAACAAAATTCACACTTGAACGGCGGTCTTCTCACAAGATGAGGCCGCCCAGAAACCTGGGATGGAACTTATACAGAACTACTTAGAAGTCGCATGATTCAGACACAATAAAACTGACCTTTTGGGTGCTTGGAACTGGAAATCTGGTACACTCCAGGACCTTCTTTTATGGAAACAAACTCAGAAAATCAATAAAGGGAACTAGGTGTAGCTCAGGATTGAAATTAGGGTTAGGGTTAGGGTGAAAAAATATTATGTTTTTCAGCTGGTTCTCTTCTGAGAGCACCAAAGGACTAAATGCAATTCAGCCAGTTAAAGTATTATTATCTAATTCCAGAAATTAAGGAACACTTTGAAACTTCAATAACTGATATAATCTGTCTGTTCTTAAACCACCTACAAAAACTGACCAACATTTCTTGACACAAAACCTTTCCATATGATAGGTTGTTTTTAGCCAAACATTCATGTTCTTTATGTTAGACTGAGCATCCAGTATTTCTAATGTAACTACCTACATACTGGGTATGTATTTCACACATTCCCCTGGTTCCTACTTTCAGAAGTCTGTCCGAATCACAAGATCCAAATTACAAAATAGACCCAGAGAACCTCAGGATCCTGGCATGGTGTAACAAGTGTTTCCCCAAGATTATTACAGAGTCATTAGAAATTCATAAACATCCAAATAAATACAGAACAAGACTACTAATTTCCACCTACATGGGGATCAGCAATTGGTCATGGCTATTTCCCTATCCCTTGAAAAAAGAGAGAATACAAGAACATGATATTTACGGCCATGTTTGGCCGCAGATACCCTCTGAAGAAGCTAGCAACATGCCTAGTGAAATGTCAGAACATTTAATGGTCTCCCACAGCATCACTTAGAAATCACTTCACCAACTCTTTTTATTGGTGGAACTGAGTTTTAGGCAAGTACAGGTAGTTTTCAACTTGAAACAGTTCATTTAGTGACTGTCAAAGTTACAACGGCAGAGTTGCAACCTTTGCAGCATCCCTATAGTCACATGATCAAAATTTAGATGCTTGGCAACTGGCATGTGTTTGTGACAGTTGCAGTGTCCCGGGATCACGGGATCCCCTTTTGTGACTTTCTGACAACCAAAGTCAATGGGAAAGCCAGATTCACTTAACAACCGGGTTATTAACCTATCAACTGCAGTGATTCACTTAACAACGGTGGCAAGAAAGGTCAAAAGAGGCAAAAGTCACTTAACAATGTTTCACTTAGCAACATAAATTTTGGGCTCCATTGTGGTCGTATGTTGAGGACTACCTGTAGTCTTAAAGTTTTAACCATCCTTTAGTTTCTCCTTTATGTTTCAGTTGAGATTTGGATGGTTCAAAACCAGTTAAATCTACTTCACACAGTGAAAGTAGAATGTATAGGAGCATCCTATTTACATATAATATACCTATACTGAACTCAATTTATTATTTTGTTGCATACTCCCAAAGTTAATAGCTTGTCCTAGAAATTTTTTTTCTCATCACTTCTGCTTCTTTAGTTCTTCCAGTGCCCTCCAAAAGAAGTTAAGAGGCTTAGGTATGTCATCTGCTATGAAGATTGCTGCAAGAAATTAATTCAGCTTCTTTGTGTTCTCCCTTTGGTGAATATTTCACTCATGTGTCAATTAGCGGTTCTATAAACTCTGCTGTTTTCTTCAATTAGGTTTTGTACTTTTTTTTCATGTTTCTTGTCATATGCTCATCAAAGTCCTTACTCATTTTCCTCATTAAATTACATTTGTTTCAGCAGAATGCAAACATTTTCCTATGTTTCTCATTGGAGCACATTGTCAGCCTTTTTCAATTAATGTTATTGTCTTCTATAGCTGCCCTAAAAAGATCTGTTGACTGACTGGGCTCAAAAGCTAAGCAGGTTTAGGTCTGATAAATTCATAGATAGGAATCTCTGGGGAATAGCAGGGCTATAGACTAGACTGGAGAGAGAGAAAAAAGGAAAAACATCTCAGAAGAATGTGATGACAAAGGTTCACAGGTGAAGGCAGAGTTGTGTATGTAGTCCCCAGAAGGGAAGCACAATCTGAGATTGTATCTTTTATTTACTCATTCCTTCAATCATTCATTGATCCATTCATTCATTCATTCATTCAAGCAATCAATCAATCTTTCTTGATCTAAGGTTTACCTTTCCTTTGGCACAATTTCCAGAGGAACAAACCTATCCCTTTATCTGAGCCTTACTGCAGTCATGTGATGGAAAATACAAAGGAATTAATACTGGACTATCTGTATCATTTTTTTTCCTGCCCTGACAGGCATCTTGATAAATTTCACTCAATTCATTGAGTGGGGAATACTTGGGTGTTTGTTGATTCAAAAATGGTGAAGCTGAGCAAGCAATGATTGTCCTTGTACTCTAAACCAACCAATCAATCGTTATAATTGTTGCCTATCTTTTCTCAGTACACCTGTGTTCCAGATTCTATTCAAGATGGTACTAATATGGCAAGGATGTTCTGAGGTACGGAAAAACCTGGATGAGAGGTGGAGAGTAAATACAGTAAATATCATAGTCTACTCCAGGGATGTACAACCTTGACAACTTGAAGGCTTGTGAATTTCAACTCCCAGAATTCCCCAGCCAGCTTTGCTTGGGAATTCTGGGAACTGAAGTCCACAAATCTTCAAGTTGCCAAGGTGCCCATTCAGTTTCCATATGTATACAGGCAGTCCTCAACTTTCAACAGTTCGTTTAGTGACCATTCAAAGTTACAACAGCACTGAAAAGTGTGACTTACGTTTTTCATAGTTACAACCTTTGCAGCATCCCCATGATCATGTGATCAAAATTCAGATGCTTGGCAATTGGTTCATATTTATGACGGTTGCCATGTCCCGGGGTCATGTGATCACCTTTTGCGACCTTCTGACAAACAAAATCAATGGGGAAGCCAGATTCACTTAACAACTGGGTTATTAACCTATCAACTGCAGTGATTCACTTAACAATGGTGGCAAGAAAAGTGATAAAATGGGGCAAAACTCACTTAACAAATGTCTCGCTTAACTACAAAAATTTTGGGCTCAATTGTGGTCATAAGTCGAGGACTACCTGTATAGATGAAGGGTGCTCCAGGCAAACAAATACTTTACACTGGTCATCCTTCATTACCTGTGGCTTTCCTCATTCTTTTCCTCCATCAGGAGAGTAACCCTACAGCTTTGGTTGGGGAGGCAGTTTTATATATCCAATGCTAGTTTATCATTGCAGAATACTGTTTTGTCTGTTTGAAGATAGCATTAGCCTTTAAAACCAAAGATGGAACCAACACTGGCCAAAAATGAACAGCATTGTACTTCTTCTTGGCAAATATTTCCCCAGAATTTTCTTTTGGGTCAAATCTTAACATGCTGAATTAGAGATAATTTTCCATGCAGATGTTCCATACTCTTCTTTATTACAGATGTAGTGAATTCAATCATATTTAAAAAAGGACTAAAGCAATACATTTCAAACAATACAGTGTTTATTAAAGCATCGAGGCACTTAAAAGCATCAAGTAAATCAGCAGACTGAAATTACAGAGCCTTTACAATAAAAGCCCCAGAGTCTAGTGAGCTAGCAGGATAGAAATCGATGCAATGGAGAAATCTGATCAGACTCAGTGGAAGCAGCATTACATAGCCTCTGCTGTGCCAATCAGAAGAACTGGATTGTGTCTGTGGAGAACAGCCTAAAAGAGGTTTTAAGTAAATGACCTCATCTTCTGGATGGAAATCTGATACCACAGGAGCTCCATTTTGCTCTATTCAGCTCTATTCAGATTCATGGTGGACTCGATAGCACATTGAGGAACAGTACAGTCACCCGGTCAGTTTCACTGTTTATTTCCTGAGGAAATGAATAAGGTTCTTAGATTGGTTTGTACCACTTTTTTACCTACAGGTAACCCTCGAATTATGACATAATGGAGCCCAAAAATGTCCATTGCTAAGCAAGACAATTGTTAAATGAGTTGTGCCCCATTTTACAATAATTTTTGCCACAGTTCTTAAGTGAATCATGTGGTTAAGTGAATCTGGGTTCCTCCATTGACTTTGCTTGTCAGAAGTCAATTGGGAAGGTTACACATGGTGATCACATGGACCCAGAACAGTGCAATTGTCATAAATACATGCCAGTTGTCAAGCACCCAAATTTTGATCACCCGACTATGGGGATGCTGCAATGGATGTGTGAAAACTGGTCATAAGTCACTTTTTTTCAGTGCCATTGTAACCTCAAATAAACACTAAATGAATTGTAAGACATCTGTTTGGATTCTTGGACATTGTCCTGTGGGGTCTGCAGAGCTGCGTCTTGTCTCCCATGTTAGTTTTTATATGAAGTCATTGGGAAGAATCAGTGGTGGGCTGCTGCATGGTCGCGCGGGTTCAGGCGAACCCTTAGCTGTAATTGCTGGCTGGGCCCACCCACCCGTCCTTGTGCTATGCTTTCCATTTATAACTAACTTTCTGGCTCGTTGGCTGGCCCAGCTGTGTTCTGCGCTGTCCCTGCTGTACTCACCGTAGCTGCCTGAGTTGATTAGGAGCATGTTTGCAGCTCCGTTTCTCTTCCAAAGGGGCATGTGCGAGCAAAGCTAGCGTGCACACAAACGCGAGCTCACAACCAGTAAACCCGTTGTGAACGTAAGTGCAGCCCACCTCTGAGAAGAATTGTTCACAGTTTTGAAGCTAATTGCCATTAGTATGCTGATGATACTGAGTGCATTTCTCCTTTCTTCTGGGCTCATTGTTGTACATCTTCGCACGGTTCCTGGGTGCCTCTCCAGATTGTAAAGGGGTGAATGTGTAAAAATAATCTGAAGCTAAATTCAGACAAGATGGAACTGGTACTGATTTCAGGAGGGGATTTCAAGATTCAAGGGATAACCTAGTGTCAGCAGGATTGCATACTTCCTTAAAAATCAGATTTGTAGCCCAGAGGTCCTCCTGAATCCAACATTAATTCTAGAAAATTAGTAACTGTTTATCAGCTTTGGCTAATCAACAGGCTACTACTTCTCTCCCTGATGGAGAACATCCATCTGCTGGTAACTTCTGAACTGAAGATGTGTTTGAAATTGCAGCTGCCCAGATTGCCAAACATTGGTGATAGATGGGGCTTTCTTGAAGATAATAAATGAACTCCATTTTAAAACAACTTCACTGATTGTTTCTGACCCCACTTCAAGTTGCTCACCATGGTATATAAACACTTACATGGTTTGTACCCAAGCTACATATAGGATTGCCTTCTTCCATATAACCCATTGCACAATGGCAACCTTTACAAATCCCATAAATACACAATTAACATCAATGATTAATTCTGATTTCCTCAAGATAGGAAGAAAGGGCATGTGCCATATATTAGAACTGATCCTTCCATGTTACACTTTATAAGAGAGATAAAAATATTTATTTCCCCAGTGTGCCTAACGTTCTAATGTTTACAAGTCTAGCTTTCCATGTTTTAATTGTTCTTGTTTAACCATGGCTTTATGCTTATGATTGTTTTTATAGTATTTTTATAAGCTGCAAGCGCCCTTAAAGGAGTGGGCAGTATATAAATTTTCTAAATAAATCAAATTAAGAATACATGAGGGGAGGGGAGACTTTTCCCCCTTTCACTTCCTAATTCCCCCAAAGGCCACCTTAAAATACCCAGGAATTGTCTTCACCAAGAAACACTGAGCTCACACAGCAGAAAACACAGCTGTGTTCTAAGCCATTGCATGTCCTCTAGCTAAAAAAATTCTCACATTTCCCCAGTTCCCACAAGAGAATGGAAGCTAAAATCACGCAGATTTTTGGCTTTTTGCATTCAGCTCACCCCTTGCCACAGAAGGAGAAAAGTGACACCATCATGCCAATTTCATTCTTAGGCTACTGAGAAGACCCCAAAGCCATAATTCCCTTTTCAGGATATGCTTCTGGGGCTCAAATTTAAGAGCCAGATAAAGGGATGAGGTTAGAGTTTCATGGGAAACAGCCTATGCCTGTGCACCAGAGCGCCTCAGAATTTTCAGGTGAAATCAGCATCCAAACAGTTCTTCTTGGACAATGACTGAGGTGGAAGGAAATCAACCAATGGTGGAAGGGAAGACAGGGGTGGATGGGATCACAGGTGTGGGGAGCCAACATGGCAGTAATGCAAACAGGCTCTGTGGAAATTTCCACAGGGAGAGTGTAAACTAATGGTTATTCCCATGAAAGTATTTATTTGGCAAATATTGCATGACTACCGTAGTTTGATGCAGTGATTGTCTTAGCTTGTTCAGGCTGTACATAGAATTCATCTGCAGTTCTTCTAAGAAAAAATACAGAATATTTCTGCATATCGAACAAAGTGTTTTCTCACGATGTACTCAATGTACTTATTTGTCAATTGAAAAGTGGTGAAATTAATTTGTCTACTCTTTAATATATTGTACAAAGCATCCATGCTTAGACACTATTAAATTAGATTCATTTCACAAGTCAACAGGTTTAAGATCCTTGGTATCCCTTTTCCCCCATTACGCATAATTGTTTTTCTTTCTAATTAATCAAAGTTTTTAAAACAATCTTAACTATTTGGGTTTTATTGGCTTTCTAATAACTGGGAAAAATAAGATTTTTCTTTAAATGGTAATGTAATTTTAAAAACGGGGGCGGGGGGGGAGGAAAGCCCTAGGAATGTTGTGTAACATGGGCCATTTGGTTCATGTTTGGACCAGAATGTCATCTTCTGGACAGAAGTGTTTTGAAGCAGGAAAAAGACACTCGGGGCAGCAGTTTAAGGCAGATAGGGTAAGGAAGACAGTGAGAAGATGTGGGGGAAGGCACTAGGTTGGTTGTATAGCAACTATCATTGACAATTGTCATGCACAAGCAATCAGAAACCACTTATGGATAGTCTCAAGCAGAAACTTTACTGCTAGTTGCCCATATTACAAGAATCTTATCAGACTGACTGCATTCCCTTAACGATCAAATAATGCTTTAAAAATTCTGGGGGAGGTCAGGCCTGTGCTGCTTCCTGCAGTGCAAGGACTCAGCCCCCTCTTAACACCTCTCTTTAGTCTAGCTGGAGGTTCCACCACACCAATATTCTTAGCCTAAACTGCAGCCCTTCCAGCTCCCCACTTATTTCCCAGTCTTTCCAGTATCTTCAATTCCCTACATTCCCTTATGCCATACAAAAATGTAAGGACTTTGTGTACAGCAGCTAAGGCGGGGGGGGGGGAAGAGGAGATAAAGGCTCTGGGAACGCTGAGGTTCGGTTGACAGGGTGATTAGATATGCCACAATTAAAGCCAAAGACATTGGATGTGGTATGTAGTTAAAGGCATTAGTAAAAGGAAGGTTCTAGGAAAGTAGGGTTTGACAGTCTAATTAGCTAATTACTGTCAAGGTCCTTGGCTTAAAATATCCAGGATGTTTGGTGGGTGGACCACTACAGAGGACACGTAAAGGATGGGAGAGAGAGAACCAAGCATATCAAACTTGTCCAGTTCACCCTACAAGACTTTTCTAGATTTTGTTTCAGCTGAAATCCAGAACACACTAAATGTTGTGGGTTTTGGTTCTGCCCATCTGCAACTCGCCCAGAATGCATTAACAGAACTTTGGAGACCAAAAGCATCTACCATAGGTTTAAACAAAACTCATTTTTCATTTTGTACACAACTCACAAACAAACACTAAAATTAAATTGAAGAAGTTGTGATTTTTATACATTCTATATTTATTTCATTGGGGTTTTTTTTATGGCCAAATTGCCAGTCATTGATATCTTCTCTACTGCCATGCAGTATTCCAATTGCATCGTGCAACCTCAAATACACTTAGCATGATCCAGTGAGGGGGCATCTTTGCAGAGAAATAAGCTTCTAGTAGAAACCCAATCCGGCTGAGAAATTAAACAGATGAATGTGTTGTACATGTATAATTGCTATTCATATGATTGTATTTTATGATTTATGATCTATGTGGCTTTGTGGCTTGTGTGTACAATGAGAGCTTATGCACAGGAGACAAATTCTTTGTATGGCCAATCACACTTGGCCAATAAAGAATATTCTGTTCTGTTCTGTTCTATATGTATTCATCATAGCAATTCATGCAAGACAGAGGTGGGTTCCTCCCGGTTCGCACTGGTTCTATAGAATCGGTAGTAAACCGGTGGTGACGTCACGGAGCTGGTTCTGTCGGTGCCGGTCCGTGGACGCCATCTTTTTTTGGATTATTTTTTTTTGGGAATTTTTTGCTGGTTTTTGCTTCTGCGCATGCGCAGAAGCTGAGTTTTCAGCACTGTGCATGCGCCGCCATCTTGTTTTTGGCTTTTTTTTTTGCTATTTTTTGCTTCTTTTGCTTCTGCGAATGCGCAGAAGCCGAGTTTTCAGCACTGCACATGCATATCTGTGCGGCGCGGCCACGCGGCGCGCAATGCGAGCACAGCCACGCAGCGCGGGAGGAAGCGAACCGGTGGCGAAGTAAGTTAGAACCCACCCCTGATGCAAGACAGTGATTGGAGAATTTAAACCGGCATTTATTGGCTCCATGGACAATGTAATTGTTCTACACACAGCTTTGTTCCTGGTATCTCCTCACAATTATATAATTAGGGGTAATTATGGTAATCAGTAATCATAACAGTGAAATGAAATGTTCCTGTTAGAGATTCTAGAAAGAGTGCAGAGAAGAGCAACAAAGATGATAAGGGGACTGGAGGCTAAAACATATGAATAATGGTTGCTGGAATTGGGTATGTCTAGTATAGTGACGCAATGGCTCAGGGGACGCGGTGGCTCAGTGGCTAAGATGCTGAACTTGTCGATCAGAAAGATCGGCAATTCGGCGGTTCAAATCCCTAGCGCCGCGTAACGGAGTGAGCTCCTGTTACTTGTCCCAGCTTCTGCCAACCTTAGGCCCAGTACTCTTCAATATCTTCATAAATGACTTAGATGAGGGAATAGAAGGGGAACTCACCAAATTTGCAGATGATACTAAGCTGGCAGGAATAGCTAACACTCTAGAAGATAGGCTCAAGATTCAGATGGATCTTGACAGACTTGAACACTGGGCCCTATCTAACAAAATGAAATTCAATGTAGAGAAAAGTAAAAT
>QLTV01002260.1:873290-898960 GCA_003457575.1 Thermophis baileyi
ATAAATGGTGTAGGGTCTCCTGCTTGAGCGGGGGGTTGGACTAGATGACCTACAAGGTCCCTTCCAACTCTGTTAATCTGTTACCATAGCAGTTCGAAAGCATGTAAAAATGCAAGTAGAAAAATAGGGACCACCTTGTTGGGAAGGTAACAGCGTTCTGTGTGCCTTCGGTGTTTAGTCATGCCGGCCACATGACCACGGAATCGTCATTAGACAGTGCTGGCTCTTCGGCTTAGAAACGGAGATAAGCACCGCCCCCTAGAGTTGGGAACGACTAGCACATATGTGCGAGGGGAACCTTTACTTTTACCTAGTCTAGTAAAAAAAGGACTAGGGGGGAAACACAACAGCAGTGTTCCAATATTTGAGGGGCTGCCACAAAGAAGAGGGAGTCAACCTATTCTCCAAAGCACATGAGGGCAGGACAAGAAGCAATGGGTAGAAACTAATCAAGGAGAGAAGCAACCTTGAACTAAGGAGAAATTTCCTGACAGTTAGAACAATTAATCAGTGGAACTACTTGCCTCCAACCCTGGAAGTTTTTAAGAAGAGATTGGACAATGGTATAGGGCAGTGATGGCGAACCTTTTCGGCACCGAGTGCTCAAACCAGAACGCGCGTGCATGTGTTTGCATGTGCGCGCGCCAGAGTGCCGGAAACATGAAGACCAGCTGGCCGGCGCGCATGCACTATGCTGGCCACCTGGTCTTCGGGTTTCTGGCCCGTGCATGCGCACAAGCCAGCTGGTCTTCACGCATGCCAGAGCACCGGAAACCCAAAGACCAGCTGGCCGGCACGCGCATGCCTGCTTTTTGGCCGTTTTGGGGGCTGTTTTCAGGCCGTTTGGGGGGCTGTTTTCAGACCATTTTCCAGGCCGTTTCCAGGCCATTTTCCGGCGCCTGTGGAGAGCAGCTGGCAATGGCGCGCGTGCCCACAGAGAGGGCTCTGCGTGCCACCTCTGGCACACGTGCCATAGGTTCGCCATCATGGGATAGGATTTCCTGCCTAAGCAGGGGGTTGGACTAGAAAGTCCCTTCCTTCCAAGGTCCCTTCCAACTCTGTTATTCTATTCTAGTATAGATATAAATATCAGATTCTGGAACCAAGAAATAGGGAAAGGGGTTTTCACCATGTCCTGGGTGGTGTGCTTGCAAAGAAAAAGGAATAATCAATATAGGAACAGGATGTTAGATAAGTTAGATTTTTGCCCTTTTATATTCCTGTCTGACAAAAGATAGGAATATCCAGTTATATCAAGAAAAAACATTATTAGTTATTCTTGTACTTTGTTTTCCACATGACTCATCCATGTCTATAACTATTAGAGTAGTAGAACCAGTTGCTGCGTATGCTGGAGACTGATGCAGACAAATGGTTTTCTATTGTCTCTCTGGATTTTCCTACGATTTTAGTTGCCCAGACAGAGGGAATGATTGTGGTCATCAATTTGGTTGTTCCCAGACATTATTGACCAGACTGGAGAGTTATGACAGTTCTTCAGTATTCTAAGAAATGAAAGTGACGAAACATCTTGGCTAATGACCAGTGTGCCAAATTGTTAGACATAAATATTCATCTTTAATGTAGGGCTGAAGAAATGGAGATCATGATGTTTCCCATTAGGCCACCCAACAAAGCAAAAAACGTGGATCCGTGGACTGCCCATGCTTATGTAATAAAAGCCTGTGGCCATGCTGTATTAAATGTATTTATTAATTATGCATAGATGCTTTTGCCCTGCTTCAATCAAAAAGATAGATTTGTGAATTAAATTAGTTGCTCCAGAGCTTATTGTATTTTTCAATGCAGTCAGAAATAAATGCAACTAGAATATCACCTGGTTCTGTTGTTCTGGTTATATGTCAGTTAATGCAACCAGAGGATCAGATGGAGGAATGAGATGTCCCATACACAACTTGGACACCTGCCCATCTGACTGCTAAAACTGTCAGGCAGAATCAGAGCTATACCAAAATACTACAAACCTATTATTAGGCAATGCAAAATGGCAGCCTCAAGCACAAATGTGTGGTAGCAAAGCATGATTTATATATTTGTGTTATTTTCACTGCCAAGCATGACAGAGATATTTTTGGGGTTACTCTGCATCATCTTTAAGTTTAAAGAAAACATTTTGGAAAGCCGCGATTTGTAGGTATATGCTTATTTTCAAATGTCCTTAGTGATACTCCAGGCATCAAAAATGTAGAAAAGTATCAGGAAAAGCATGTTCTTTATGCATTGCGAAGACAATTTTTTCACAAAATCTTGATCACCAATACCTGTTATGAGTTGTAGTCTTGCCTTAGACATGCAAGCCTGCTGAGTGACTTTGGACGTCTCTCTCTCTCTCAACCCAACATACCTCACAGGGTTGTTGTTGTTGCTGTGGGGAAAATAAGAGGAGGAAAACTATTAGGTATGTTTGCTGCCTTGAGTTATTTATAGAAATAACAAAGAAGGGGTATAAATAAATAATATTTGCATGTATTTTATTAAAGGAAAAGTTTCCAACATTCTTCCCTTCCTGAAGAAATCATTACATATTTTTTTCTATTTTGGGGCTTCCCTGCGTCATATTTTTTTTCATGAACATTATCTGAAGTCTCCAATATACGTAAAATATTTTCCATTCTAAACTTCATTTTGAGGTAAAAATTAGTAATTTTGCATTTTTAAAAATCATTTTTACAAAACCAGAACATACAAGCTTATAATTCCAGATTTGCATTAAGAAAGTTAAGATAAATGTCATGAACTTAACTTCTGTTTCTTATTGATTGCTGACTAGGAATACTCTTCTCTAAGAATTGTAGAACTTGGAAGACAGAAATAACATCCAGGTCAAATAACGCAAACAAGTACTTAATTTTAGTGCAAGTGCAAGAAGCACTGTTATGTGTTTCCAGTTTAAACCCAAATCAGCTATTTTTAAACTATGATTATCCCGTAATATAAAGTATTGAACCTGAATACTGAACAGAAAATCTAATATTTATCAAGATTTTTGTGGAGGCTACCACAACAATACACGAGCACACAATAGATACAAACTTAAAGTGAACCGCTCCAAACTTGATTGCAGAAAATACGACTTCAGCAACAGAGTGGTCAATGCCTGGAATACACTACCCGACTCTGTGGTTTCATCCCCAACCCCCCCAAATTTTAACCTTAGACTGTCTACTGTTGACCTCACCCCATTCCTAAAAGGTCTGTAAGGGGCATGCATAAGCGCAGCAGCAGGGCTACCGTCCCTGTCCTAATGTACCCTTTTATTTTTATTCGTATTCATTTCATGTATTCAAATCATGTTTATACTCATATGTACTATCTAATACGTGTTTGACAAAATAAATAAATAAATAAAATAAATACATAAAAGCTTTCAAGCTGAGCTCAAAGAGAGGTTGAATTCTGAAGGTTTTTTTTTACTGCAATCAATATCTGAATGAACCAGTGAAACACTTGAAAGTATGGAAAATTAAATCTACTTTTCCAACATGTAGTCGTACTTTACACAGTGAAACTCTTGAGGAACACCTTTGCCTGAGGGAGTAATTTACTATCATATAAATGTATCTGAAGTAGTATGAAGAAAAGATATGAAAATCTGTTAAATATAAATCAACTTCTGAATAAAGTTAATCTTAATGACATTTATGTTACTTCAAATGTTCAAAGAAATACTAAACCATCTGTCTGTAACTTTTTCCATAAGATATGAGAATTTATTCCACCCAGAGTCCTTTGGGATTAGGACAATAATAAATAAATAAAAACCTTTTGTGTCAAAATTGGGAAAAATTTACCAATAGAGAAAATCCTTATGCTAAAATAAACAAAGAAAATACACCTGAAATCTTCAATCCCGATAATAGGTCAAAATTATTGTGGTCTGATGGGACCAAGCCTGATTGGTTCCATTTTAAGAATTAACCAGGATACCGAATATAGTTATTAGTGAAATAAGATTAGTAATGGATACTTCTGGCCCATTCATGAAATATAATTAATTTGCACATCACTAAATCTTATATCCTGTCTCCCCTACTGTGGTCACTTTCATGTTTTCAGTTGTTCTAATAATACTTAAGAGGTTTTTAAAGCCAAAAAGAAAAGGAGAAAGAAAACACTCTTAATGTATACCGAGGCATAATTTTAACCAAGGTTATGGGTTAAACATGAGTTAATCTGAGTAAACTGTGGTTGGAGAAAACATATTCATCTATGCTACAAGGGTTTGGGGAAATCCATAATGTATCAGTACTTATTTCAGGGGCTCCCAAGAAACTATATCAGCACACACTATATACTTTTCTACCAATTAACTGGTAAACACAAGATCAGCCTGAAAGTAATACAGGTAGTCCTTGACTTGCAACCAGCCCCACATTTCTGTTGCTAAGCAAGACAGTGGTTAAGTGAGTTTTGCCCCATTTTATGACTTTTCTTGCCATGATTGTAAAGGGAATCACTGATGTTAGTAATATGGTTGTTACTGGCTTCCCTAGTAGGGGAAGGTCCAGTGGTGAAATCCAATTTTTTTTTACTACCGGTTCTGTGGCCGTGGCGTGGTAGGCATGGTGTAGCTCAGTGGGCGTGGCTTGGTGGGCGTGGCAGGGGAAGGATACTGTAAAATCTCCATTCCCACCCCACTCCAGGGGAAGGATACTGCAAAATCCCCATTCCCTCCCCACTCCTGGGGGAAGGATATTGCAAAATCTCCATTCCCACCCCACTCTGGGGCCAGCCAGAGGTGGTATTTGCCGGTTCTCCGAACTACTCAAAATTTCCGCTACCGGTTCTCCAGAACCTGTTAGAACCTGCTGGATTTCACCCCTGGGAAGGTCACAAAAGATGATCACATGACCCCAGGATGCTGCAACCATCATAAATATGAAACAGTTGTCAAGCATCTGAATTTTGATCTGTGACCACAGGGATGCCACAAGGGCCATGTGAAAAACAGTCATAAGTCACTTTTTTCAAAGCCGCTGTAACTTCAAATGGTCACTAAACGAATGGTTGTAAGTCAAGGACTACCTGTAGTGCCTCAAGCAATCAGATGGTAGAAAGAATTGCTAATTTATATCCCGGGATTTGGAGTTTTGCACTGAACACTAAATTTAGGCGGAAGCGGTACCATGAGGTTTAGAGTAGTAGCTGAAACAAATGCTACTGTGCAGGCAAGATCTGTCTGCCTCAACTGTGCACTGAATCAGAAAAGTCCTGCAGATATCTTCTGCAAATAAAGCATTTTTATTTCTAATTGAGGAGACAATGGAAAGCAGAGAGTCATTTATTTCCAAAGCTGTAAATATTCTGCCAACACTGCCTCGAGTCTGATGAATTTTCTGTTGTAAGTCTGTACAAAGCAATATTAAAATCTCAAGTGTACTTACAGCACTTCCATTTTTCCCCCTTTTCTCTTCTGAAAGATTCTGTTTGGAAGAAGATTTTTTTTTCTTTTCCAAACATAAAGAAAACATTTTTTTTCATCTTGGCAAAAAGCTGCTTATTAGAATCATATGAATAGTAAAACGAATTTTGGGGGGAAGGAACAGCCTCCCATCTTTAAAAAGCAGTCATAAATGAGGGGATGAGAGTGATTAAACCATACTCATCCTAAAATGTTACTAATTATTCACAGTCCAAAACTAAGTTACAAAATTTTAAAAAATAGCACACCATTAATACATTTGTAAGTAACTATATATTGTACAGTACATACAGTACATGTATAAGAGGAAGAAAGTTTATAAAATTAACATTGAAGAGACCAAGCCATTTTTATAAGCTAAGGCTATAAATAAAAATGTAACTACTTTGAAACCCTGGGTATTGGTCATTTAATAAGATTAAAGGTAGTCCTCACTTAACAACCACAATTGAGGCTACCAACACAGTTGTTAAGTGAGGCAGTCTGTAAGTGAAACCATGACTTTGCTTCTGACCTTATTTCAGCTTTCTGTGGCTTTACAGAGCTGTGAAGGTTGTAAATGTGAAAATTAGTCGCAAATTTGCTTTTTCAACACTATTGTAACTCCGGTCACTAAACAAAGCAGTCTCTAAACAAGGACTAAACCATTGGCCTGGAACTGTATCTCGATTTCCTCATCACAAGCGGCGTTTATTAGACTAAAGAGCAGGTACAGTATATTATCTTTCACAATCAGTACATGTACAGAGAGCAATTTAAAAGGATATGTGAAACAGACTGAACATTTGAGGAAATACATGCTCAATCTTCGTTATGGCCTGTGTGTGCTGTACTTCAATTAGCATTTGTTTTTTGGAAGGTCTCTAAAATTCATGAATTGACAGGGACTGGAAGAGTGGTTTATGGAAGATCAGTCTAACAATACAGTTCTGAAGCTTATGCCATGTTTTAATCTTTGATTAAGGAATGGTCCAAACAATTAATTAATTTGGTTTTGAGCAAAATAATATTTGAGAGGATATTCAGCTGCAATTTCAAAGCAAAGGTCTTTTAGATTTAACCTTCCATAAATTTCCTTTCCCAACAATGATAATGCCATGTTCCAATATCTCAGGGGCTGCCACAAAGAAGAGGGGGTCAACCTATTCTCTAAAGCACCTGAAGGTAGGACAAGAAGCAATGGATGGAAACTAATCAAAGAGAAGCAACTTTGAACTAAGGAGAAATTTCCTGACTGTGAGAACAATTAATCAGTGGAACGATTTACCTCCAGAAGTTGTGGGTGCTCCACCACTGGAAACTTTTAAGAATTGATTGGACAATCATTTGTCTGAAATGACATAAGGTCTCCTGCTTGAGCAGCGGGGTTGGACTAGAAGACCTTCAAGGTCCCTTCCAACTATGTTATCTGTTATTGTGAAGTCACAATCTTAAACTTTTTCTGGAGAGCTACATGATCGTTTCTTTAATCATTGTGTTGAAGGAAGTCTTGATTATAATGAAAGAATTGTTTGCTATGCTTTTTATTTCACTAAACAGAAGATCTGGAAACTTCACAATATGAGGATAAGTACAAACATATAAGAACATACTCCCAAAGGAGCTGTATCCACAAAGTCATTTCACAGTTCTGTTGGATTTGGAATTTTGCTTCAACATTTACAATTTTCCCCTCAACGTAGTATGAAATGTAATCATGTAGTTGTAAAAATTAGCCAAATATGTTTTTCCCAAGCCTCCACTAATAAAGATTAATTACTCCAAAGTAAAAAAGAAAAAGAGAATAAAAATGTGATATTTTCCTAGCTGTACATTAAATGGAAATTATGAGGTAAAACAACCAATTTCTAATTATTAATATAGTCCTCCCAATTTTATCCATTTTCCTTGTAATATTTGCTATATTTCTAAGAAGCAATCTCTACTGCTGCATGTGTGTCTTATGCGAGCAAAATTAACTTCCAAGGTTATTTTTATTAGTGATGGATTACTTAAATCCAGAAGTAATTACACACAAATGTGATGCACTTAATTCCACATGTAAATGCGGTTTCTGAATAGTAGAATGATTTACAGTTCTACAGCATGCTGTGGGAAAAAATCTATCGGATGAAAAAGAAAAGAAAAGGTTGCATAATGACTTCTGTGCAAAAGCACTTTTGTTCCTAGCCAGGCACAATAAAAAAAAAAGGACATATTTCAGGTACTCTAAACCTTATGACTTGCACCCTTTTGAATAATGATCCGAATGAATCCTTCATTCCATAAATAATATGGTAGGACATAGAAGGAAATCAGGTGCTATCGCTGATGTGCTTAAGAATTAATGGAAGGAAACCATCCAGATGACTGCAACTGTGAGGCTTTAATATCTCCTAAGGAAATTAAGACAGCTCAACCCCCGCCCCCTATTTTTTTGTACATGAATAGTTTTGGAGAGAGAGAGATCATAGCTGACATGTTTGTTCAGGAATAGTATTCAGTCTCACCGTGGATTACAATTGTTTTTCCCCCAGATACAACCAATGGCCTTCAGTAAACTCTTTTGTATTATCAGAAACTCACATACAATATCTTATATATTATCACTTTCTCCTTTATTAGACAAGAAAAGTGTTATTACCCGTAATGTAATAATGATCTGTATGGCTGCGGTGCCTGTGCACAAACAACTGAGTACCCCGTGTGATTACAGGTAGTCCTAGACCTACGACCACAATTGAATCCACAATTTACATTGCTGAGCAAGACAGTCGTTAAGTAAATTTTGCCCCATTTTATGACCTTTCTTGCCACAGTTGTTAAGTGAATCGCAGCAGTTGTTCCGTTAGTAATATGGTTGTTCAGTGAATCTGGCTTCCCCATTGACTTTGCTTGTCAGAAGGTTGCAAAAGGGGGTCACATGATCCCAGGACATAGCAACTGTCATAAATATGAACCAGTTGCCAAGCATCCAAATTTTGATCACGTGACCATGGGGATGCTGCAACGGTCATAAGTGTGAAAATGGTCATAAGTCACTTTTTTCAGTGTCTTTCTATCTTTGAATAGTCCCTAAATGAATGGTTGTAAATTGAGGATTACCTGTAATATCCTTATATCTGATTAATTTATCTTATGGCTATGTGGATGGTTTGTTTGCTTTTCTTTACTGTATTTAGTTCATTTATGCTCTATTTTATCTGGTCACTGACTGAAATGTCTGTCTGTCTGTCTGTTTTCCCAGTCAAGAAGGAATGGTTGGGTCTTTAAAAAACAAAGCGAGTATTCAGCTGAGCAAATGAAATTAAAATTGAAGGGCTGAACCAAGGAACATGAAGGAATGAGCTGTATTCTAGGCTTTAAGAATAGTTATTCCTTATGAAGAATAGAATTGGTGTTGTGCCAGGAAGGATGTTATATATTATGAGGGGTGAGCTTAGTTTTTTCTCAAAAAAACTTATATCAAAAAATGGTAGATACCATGTTATGATGTTAATAGCTTTGATGTATTACTGCTGGTAATATTTTGAAGTTTAAATGCCATTTTTATTGCATTGTATGGGGTCCTTAGTCCTCTCTGAGTTTGGTGGTTTTCTTGCAGACATTTTATTACCAAACTAGGTAACATCATCAGTGCTAGTAGGGAGTGGGGTTTGCTCTCATTTTATAGTCTAGTGGATTGCCCTATCAGTGTTGGTGGGAGTGGTCATTGCTCAGAGAGCACCAAGGACCCCACCCCCACAGTTCAACCCGGAGCTACAAATATTCTCTTCTATCAGTTATTTCTAAATGCATTTGCTGTGAAAGCTATGGTTGGTCTGAAAGTAAACAAGCAGAGCATATGTATGATTGAATGGAACAGAGATGAGTATTGATTATCGTTAAGAGTTTATGAAAAGCTTCAGTGACTTTATTAAACTACAGATCCTGGTCTGGTAAATGTCAGATCAGTTTGTGCAAGAACTGGCAATCTTATTCTAAGGAGAAAGAGCTCTTTCTTAGAAGATCCTGCTTCAATCGGAATAGGATCACATGGACTGTTATGGGACAAAATGTGAATATGCGATTATCTGTCCTTAGAAGGGAAGTTCAGTTCAGGTCTGTTATATATTCTGTTTTCTGATAATGTGCTGTAAAAAACAACAACCAAGAGCCTCCGCTGCAAGCCACTCATGGACCATCTACAACCTTGGTCATAAAAACTGTAGACCTTGTTTCTGCTCACCATAAACAGTAGGAAATCAGCAAGCTTGTCCTAGCCAAATGAACAATAGCAATAGCACTTAGACTTATATACCGCTTTATAGTGCTTTACAGCCCTCTCTAAGCAGTTTTACAGAGTCAGCATATTGCCCCCAACAATCTGGGTCCTCATTTTACCCACCTTGGAAGGATGGAAGGCTGAGTCAACCTTGAGCCTGGTGGGATTTGAACTGCCAAATTGCAGGCCGCCGATAGTCAACAGAAGAGGCCTGCAGTACAACACTCTAACCACTGTGCCACCGAGGCTCTATCAAAGCCTAACAAGGCTTTGATCTGATTAATTTATAGCAATAGCATGTAATATACCATTTCCTAGTGCTTTATAGCCCTCTCTAAACAATTTACAGAGTCAGCATATTGCCCCCAACAATCTGGGTCCTCATTTTACTGATTTGGAAGGATGGAAGGCTGAGTCAACCTTGAGCTGGTCAGGATCGAACTCCTGGCAATGAGCAGTGAGTTAGCCTGCAGTACTGCATTCTAACCACTGTGCCACCATAGCTCTTATGGAGTGGTTTGTGATAGCCCTTGGGTGTAATAAATGCAATGGTTATCTCACCTGATCTATTTGTGGTCCACCCTAGGGACATCTGTAAGTGTGCTGTCTGGCTCACTCACACACGCACACGTTAATGGTGGTTGAGTGGGTTTATTAATATTCCCCAGGAATTCCCTTCACCAAAAACCCAGAACTGTCCCAATTAAGTCCAGCCAAAAGCAGACCGGTGCTAGTCCACAGAGCAACGGCCAATGAGTTCGCTAGGCACTTGAAAGTTTCCCAAACAAGATAAACCCACCAGGCAAAATTAAATCCACAATACAAGAGGGTTCACGAGGCAAGAAAAGTTCAGAATTCACAAAGCATGATCCAAGTCAAGGCACGGTGTCAATCCAAAGCTAGGCAGGTATCACAATGACCAGGAAACACACAGTTAGGAAATAAAGACGTTGTTCCCATCAGCATCGTCTCCATCTGTTTGCTGTGATAAATAGCCAGCTTCTGGTGCAGCCCATCAAGAAGAACGAGGCTGCCTCCTCATGAGTAATTGGGTTGACCTTCACTGCTCCTGCCTTTTCTCTGCCCTACGTGTTTTCGGATCAGGTGCAAAAAGTAGTTCCTCTTCCTCATTGCTAAGCTGCTGCAGCTGTGTGCTTTCCCCTCTTGAAGCCTCATGGCTGTCCTGCTGCGGCTGTGCTTCAGCCAAATTCTTCTCAGACGGCTGCTCAGAGCCATTGACCAACTCCCCTCCTGACGTGCCCAGCATTGGTTCATCTTCCTCTGAACAGACATCTGGAGAGGTATCTAAGAAAGTGTCTGGGGGAGTCATAGCAGCCAGGGGGTTAAAAAGTTGATTCAATGGTCACAACTGGACAATTAAAGCCCCCACTCTTTTTGCGCATACATTGATTTCCCACCCACCTCCTCCCCATTGATGCCACAGGTGAACACTTTGGCAGGATACCATTGCACATTGGGAAAGCAGTAAGATCTGCAAGCAGGGTCTGAGAGTGACCATTCTTAATAAAATGAAAGGAGGATAGGATATACAGTAAACTATTACAGGTAGAGCTCAACTTACAACCATTCATTGAGTGTCTAAAGTTACAACGGCACTGAAAAAAGTGACTTATGACCATTTTTCACATTTACGACTGTTGTAGCATTCCTGTGGTCTCGTGATCAAAATTTGGATGCTTGGTAACTGGCTCATATTTATGATGGCTGCAGTGTCCAGGAGACATTGTGATCTCCTTTTGACTTTGCAACCTTCAACAAGCAAAATCAATGAGGAAGCCAGATTTACTTAGCAACCATCTTACCAACTTAATAGCTGCAGTGATTCACTTAACAACTGTGGCAAAAAAGGTCGCAAAAGGGGCAAAGCTCGCTTAACAACTGTCTTGCTTAGCAACAGTAATTTGGGACTCAATTGTGATCGTAAGTGGAGGATTACCTATATGTGGATTAATGCTGAAGAAAAATAAGAACCAGTTTGGTTCTTATTCAAACACTGTATTGTGAAGATTAGCTGCAAATTGAACGGGTCATGCAGTTTATTTCAAAAACCATGACTTCAATCAATCATTATATGGGTAACAATGTTTCTTATGGGGGAAACCAGGAGACATATAATTTTTTTACGGTGAATAAGTCAGTTTTGATAATGTTACGTTATGAGAAATAGTTTAATCCTGAGACTGAGAAGACTAATCTAAAAAAAATAATAATCCACAGTCTACCCGTATCTTCCATAACATCGGCACAAATATATTTCATGATATCTCCAGGGCAACAACTGATGACACTAATTGGCTTCTCCTAATTAATTGGTCATTTCTAACGAAGCAAATGTTCCTTTGATTTTCAAAAAATTAAGCCATGACTTTAATATATCTGGTGATTGTAAGGCTTTGAAGATTATACCAAGGGCTTTTCTGAGAGGGCAGATTGCTAACCTAATGGGAGCAGAGTCAAGCTTTTCAGTCTTCAAGATCACAGAACCATTTGTTAGCTAGAAAAACCTTAATCACACAGGGTAGATAGGAAAACTGAGTTTTAATGAGGACTGGCTGGAGCTGTGAATCTACAATTACACAGAACTGTGGGCTTGCAGGAAGACATTGCCAGAACTGCTTGCATTCTGAATGACATTAATTGTGCCTGTGGGTCTTATGTTCAGGGCAGTTTTATTCACAATATTTTGCATGTCTGACTGTCAAGATACAAACTGGGGAGGGAGTTTCCTCAGAATAAGTAGTACAACTTTTCAGTGTAGTCTTCCCCATTCTCTAGAATGGGGTGTCCAACCTTGGCAACTTTTAAGACCTGTGGACTTCAACTTCCAGAATTCTGGCTGGGGAATTCTGGGAGTTGAAGTCCACAAGTCTTAATGTTGTCAAGGTTGGACACCCTTGCCATAAACTACTCTGTTGGTGAATTTGAGATGGCCTCGGCTACGTTCCCAGAACTCCCACACCATGTGAATTATAGATCTTGTAGTCCAAGACTTCTAGAGTACCCAGCACAGGAAGGCTTTTCTAGTGCAAGGCAACATTGTGCTATATTTTTTGAATATTATCCAGCACTACTGAAGGCTAAATATACTAGATTTTATTCTGAATAGTGCTATCACTTTTTTTAAAAAAAATCAAAATATTTTGCATGTCTGACTGTCAAGATACAAACTGGGGAGGGAGTTTCCTCAGAATAAGTAGTACAACTTTTCAGTGTAGTCTTCCCCATTCTCTAGAATGGGGTGTCCAACCTTGGCAACTTTTAAGACCTGTGGACTTCAACTTCCAGAATTCTGGCTGGGGAATTCTGGGAGTTGAAGTCCACAAGTCTTAATGTTGTCAAGGTTGGACACCCTTGCCATAAACTACTCTGTTGGTGAATTTGAGATGGCCTCGGCTACGTTCCCAGAACTCCCACACCATGTGAATTATAGATCTTGTAGTCCAAGACTTCTAGAGTACCCAGCACAGGAAGGCTTTTCTAGTGCAAGGCAACATTGTGCTATATTTTTTGAATATTATCCAGCACTACTGAAGGCTAAATATACTAGATTTTATTCTGAATAGTGCTATCACTTTTTTTAAAAAAAATTGTCTCATTCTCAGACACTGCCTAGACAAGTCCCTACAGTTTTCTTGGCAAGGTTTTTCAGAAGCGGTTTGCCATTGCCTCCTTCCTAGGGCTGAGAGAAAGTGACTGGCCTAATGTCACCCAGCTGGCTTTGCGCCTAAGGTAGGACTAGAACTCACAGTTTCCTGCTTTCTAGCCTGATGCCTTAATCACTGCACCAAACTGGTTATCACTCCATAGTGAGCCCTAAATTAACACGGAATTTAAAAGCATTGCAATTAAAATTCATAGATATGGTTAAGGTGTTTTAGAATTCTGAGGAACAAAATTCAGAAAAAAATAGTTGAGAATCCACGATACGTTTGAGAACAACACTGCCATCATCTTTATGGGGCATTTTGTTGCTAATTGCAAAGAGAAGGAATAGCATTTGTGAGCTGAAATATCAGGCAGTGTGGGAAGTGTATTCATTAAAAAAGGGAAGGAATCACTAACTGTATCCTATTTTTACAGATTAAGAGTCTGCCCATCTTCAAAAAATGCATGTTTATTTCCTCCTTCCCCTTTCCTGGAATCAGATTTATCATGAAAGTGGGGGTAGGGAGGTGGAATGAAAATAGGTTTCAAGTTTTCTTCTTAATTGGTAGATCCAGAAAATATAATTGGATAATAAATGAAAGGTTGATGTTGTAGCTATGTGTCCAAGAATGTATGCTATATTTCCCCAGCTCGCACAGAAGATCCAAATCTTAACCACCTCCTTAGATTAACTAGGAAAGAGCTACAGGTAATCTGCTGACTGCCAGAGGTTCGATCCTCACGGTTTGTTTTGCCGGTTTTCAGGTGTTGCCTGATCAACAGGCTCAAGGCTGACTCAGCCTTCCATCCTTCTGAGGTCGGTAAAATGAGGACTCAGATTGTTGGGGGCAACATGCTGACTCTGTTAACCACTTAGAGAGGGCTTTAAAGCACTGTGAAGCGATATATAAGTTTACATGCTATTGCTATTTTGCTAATAGCTTTGGGTCCCTTTGAATAATGAGTCATAACCAGGGGTGGGCTTCAAAAATTTTAGGAAGGGGTTCTCTGCCCGGTTGCTGGGTGGGCGTGGCCATGGTGGGCGTGGCCTAGTCAGCCTCCTGCACCATGGCGGGGGGGGGGGGGGTTGCCCTCCCTGGGCTCCGGAGGCTTTCCTCAAGCCCCCGGGAGGGCGAAAACGGCCTCCCCAGGCTCCGGAGGCCCACTGGAGGCCGGAAACGGGCTTGTTTCCAGCCTTCCCGAACTTCTGGTAGGCCCGTTTTTCGCTCTCCCCAAGCCTCTGCACACGCCCTGCACTTACCTGCATCCAAAAAAGGCCACGTGGGGACTCCTGGGAGGGGAGGGGCGGGGTGGGCAGGGCCAGCCAGGAGTGGGATTTGGGGATTCTCCGAACTGCACAGAATCTTAGCTAGAGGTTCTCCCGAACCCCTGCGAACCCCCAGCAGCCCACCCTGGTCATAACAAAGCATTAATAATTCAGCTTTAGATTGAATGAACTTTGGATAAATCTACAAAATCTATTCATAATGGTCTGATTTGAACAAGAAATTTACTTTGGCTAACAACACTGCACATTTCTCAAGATACGATGAGGACCTTTCCCAAAGCATCCAAACACCAATCTCCTTCAAAGCCTTAATTAATGCTGACGCACACGACCTTTTCCTGTGAGCAAAATGGTGAAATAAAAAGTAAATAATTTTCACAATAGGTTGTGACATTAGCCAGAAATCTTCTGGCTACTCCCCAGATCTTGACAGATATGACATTGGAAAGAATTAGAACACTTTCTCTTTCTTTGAGAAAAGGGAGGGGAAAAAAGAACAAAGCTATTCAGTAGATTCTAGAAGAGATGTCATCAATTACTCATCAGTGCTATTGTCTAATGCCTTTGTGAGATGGAGATAAATTGAGATTTTAAGACTATGTAATAAAAGACAACTTTAGTGATTAAGCTGACAATATGATGTATGGGTTTTCATAACTCTTGATTAGACCCTTCTTTTTTGACATAGTAAATATTAATGTATCAACAGAGTGAATAATATTCATTCCTTAATTCGATGGCCTTGCAGGTAGGGATATATTTGAGGAAGTTTCACCCATACTAAATAATGTAGGCGGGTTAAGTTAGCTTCTATTTATTTGTGAAAACAATTAACATCTTTAAATATCAGTTAGTGTTCAGGGAAAGATTTGTAGCAAGTAGGTTTGCACTGTGGCCATTGCTACAGAGCCAAGTTTACTATATGCTTGGGTCATTCCTACATTTTTTAAATAATAGTAATAAACATGCCAGACTTAACAACTGTCGATAAGAACGACAAAAAAGTCTGGATAATGGGCATGGCAGTACCTGGGTATAGCAGAATAGAGGAGAAGGAACTAGAGAAGATTACAAAATTCGAAGACCTGCAAATAGAAATAGGACAACAGTGGCAAAAGAAAGGTAGCACCAAGAGTAATAGGCGCCTTGGGTGCAATCCCATAACAACTGGAGCATCACTTGAACACCATGGCATTGAGAAAAATTACCATCACTCAATTACAGCTTTACTTGAAACAGCTTACGTCCTGCAACATCTGTAAACCTACCCCCCAAAAAACCCAGCCACACCTGCCTATCCCAGGTCCTTGGGAAGGGCTCAATAGGTGGACTTTTCAAACCCCCCCGCCAAAACCCGTGCAGGGAAACTCCCCGGGACTTCCAGGACGCCCCACCGCCGCCCCTCTTGGCCCCAGCGTAGCAGCTGCATCTCCCGTCAATGTGAGGGCTGCTAGCTCCCTTCCCCGTGGCCGGGCGGCCCCGACATTCTTGCCTACCTTCGATCCTGATGGGAGCTCTAGCCGCAGCGGTGGCTGAAGGAAAGTTCCAGAGCGGTGGCAGCGGCGCTCCAGGAGGGCGGACCTCGCATGCACATGTGTAGAAGAAAAACCTGGAAAAAATAAAAAAATAAAAAATTCAAAAAAATTCAAAAAATTCAAAAAATCAAAAGATCCGGTTCGGTGACGTCATCGTGACATCACCAGCGGGCCGCTACCAGTTTGGGAGAACCGGTCCGAACCGGGAGGAACCCACCCCTGCTGGGGGGGAGGGGGGTCACGATCCAACCAGGAAGCAGCAGCACGACACCGAGGGAGCCATGGGAGCGACAGGAGCGATGGGCGAGGCCGCGGCTGCTGCAGCGGGTCTTCCGGGTGCCGCACCCCACTGCCGCTCATCAGCTGGCTGCTCAACAGCTGATCGCTCATGGGTCGGCCCTCCGGTCAGGAGGGAAGGCTGCTGCTCGACACCGAGGGAGCCAGGGGAGCAATGGGTGAGGCCGCGGCTGCTGCGGCAGGATTTCCGGATGCCGCACCCTGTCGCCGCTCATCAGCTGCCCACTCACCAGCTGATTGCTCGTGAGTTGGCCCTCCAGTCGAGGGGGGAAGGCTGCTGTTTGACACCGAGGGAGCCAGGGGAGCAATGGGTGAGGCCGCGGCTGCTGTGGCAGGACTTTCGGATGCCGCACCCTGTCGCCACTCATCAGCTGCCCACTCACCAGCTGATTGCTCGTGAGTCGGCCCTCCGGTCGAGGGGGGAAAGTAACTGCTGTTGCTGCCGACGGTGTGAGGGCCTGGAGACATGCCTCCAGTAGGGAGGGAGTGCTGCTGCCACTTGGAGGACGGGAAGGCGGCGGACGCCAGGTACCAGATGCTGGGTGACTGGGGGTGTGTGGCCGGACGGCATGTGGGTGTGGTCTCTGGACTATAAAGCACGCTGGGAGGTGGACGCTCCCAGCGCTGACTTTGCAAGGGACTCTGTTGATCCCTACTCACTGTGTACCGAGGCTCCGAACCGGCTTTGATGAATAAAGTTTGGGTTGCCATTCCTTTGCTTTGCTATTGGATTGGTGTTCCTTCGCTCTGCTATTGAAAGGCTCCAGGTCCGGCCCTGGACCTTTGAGAGAAAGTCAGTGATCCTCTCTCTGTCTATATTTCTTTTTTCTTTCTCTCCTTTTCCCCTTCTTCCCCCTTCCCCTTTCTCTTTCCCACAGCCTCTTTTGAGATTGAGTAGGTAGGAGGAAGGCAGCTAGCATGATGGCTGAAGGGACAGTGCCGGAGGTGGGCGAGGTGGAGCCTGTGTTGGAGGAGGAGGTGCCCAAGCCAGAAGCGTTAGAAGAATGTGTCCAGCCAGCCGTGAGGCCGAAGGAGAGTGAGGCACGCAAGGTGGTGTAGCCAGCAGAGGCTCGGAAGGTCCCAGAGGCTGTGGGCCCTGGGTCCACTGGGGAGTGGTGGCACAGTTCAACAGTAACAGGGGCCTCTGGGACGCTGTGAGTGCCTACCCCCTCCCCTAGTGGGGCTCCATTGACTGAGTGGAGGGAGAGACGATTGATGGACGATGATGAGGGGGAGTGGAGCTACTCGACTGCCCCGGGTAGTTACACCATGGATATGCTGTGGGAGCGGTTCGGGGAGGCCAGTTTCTAAGACGCTCCCTCCTGGCAGCCATGGGAGACAGGAGCAGAAGTGGCAGCAGCATGGCAGCCGCGAAGATCCGGACCTCAGCCGGCTCCGCCTCAGCTGACCCGGTTCCATCTGGCTAGCCCGAAGTTACAGTTGGGTCCAGCAGCTACCCAATCCCATGAAGCTTTGCAGGTGGGCCCATGGGAGCAGAGTTCGTCACTAGCTGGTTTGGTAAGACGGCTGGAACAGGCCACAGAAGGGTCCACTATACCGGAAGACCGTGGTGCCCAGGCCCAGAGGCAGCGTCTGGGGTCCCAACAGCCAGGTCGACAGGCACCTTCTCTTGCCATCCAGGATGCACATCAGGCAGATTGGGTCCCGCAGGGGGCCATATGGCCACCAGAGTATTGGCCCCAGCAGATGGCATGGGGTGCACTACTGTTGCAGGCTTCATTCCATGGGAACCCCGACTGCGTCGCACTATTTCTAAGCCAAGCCATTAGCCATTTGGACCAATACGCTCAGTTCTACCCCTCGCAATGGGCAATGGTTGTGGCTGTGATGGGGGTGTTGGAAGGTGAGGCTGCTGAGTGGGTGGCAGACCTGCACAGTGAGCATGCCCAGGAGTTGGCGAATGTGGGTCTTTTCTTCGAGGCACTGCGGGTCCGGTTCAAGGATGGGACCCGTGCACAACAAGCGGAAGGAGAGCTCCTGTCACTGAAACAGAGGGGCTGGTCGGCTGTGGAATATGTTCAGGAGTTTCGCAGGGTCGCTGGTAAGCTGCGGGCCTGGACAGAACGGTTGCTGGTCCATCAGTTCAGGGTGGGGCTAGACCGTGAGCTACACCAGGCTTGTGTTTACTGGGGTATCCCGCATTGGTTGCAAGATTGGTTCCAAGCGGTCGTTGACTTGGACGCTGGGTTACGGGCATTCCGTCCCAAGGGAGATGTGGGGTCTGGGCCTCGGATACCCATGGAAAGACCAACAGGAGCAGCAGGTGGAGCCCGTCCCATCCCTAGTGCCCCGAGTCCCACAGACAGGCTTGTTCAACCACCACTACGCTGTTTCCGGTGCAACTAACGAGGACACCGGGCAGCCGAATGCACAGCGCCAGTGTCACAGCTTCCGAAGACACCGGGCAGCAGTTCTGGACAGACCACAAAAACCTCGAAGCACTACAAACCCCATGTCGTTTGTCCCTGAAGCAGGTCCGGTGGGCACAGTACTTCTGACGTTTCCATTTCACCCTGAAGTATGTCCCGGCGGGTAAGAATTTCCTGGCAGACACTCTGTCGCAGATGCCCCAATACAACAGCCGTCGGGAAGAAGTTATCCATGCCATCATGCCCCCCTCTCAACAAGCCGCACAGGTGAGGGACAGAGGCCCAATAGGCGGCTTGTCACATGAACTACGGGCCGCATTGTCAACCAACCAAATGGTTCCGGGAGAATGAACAAGTACTCACTCAAAGAGACAGCTTTGCATGGAAGGGCAGCAAACTATACATACCACGTGCACTGAGGCACAGAGTGCTGCGGCAGTGCCATGACATTAAGCAAGCCAGCCATTTCGGGTTCCTTAAAACCCTACACTTTACCAAACGTCAGTTCTGGTGACCTCGAATGAAATCCGAGGTTGAGAGGTATGTTAAAAGCTGTCCAATCTGTGCAACTATGAAACCTTGGCCAGGGAAACCCCTAGGGCTATTACAGTCTGTGGCTGATCCGACCCGGCCATGGGAGGAGATCACCATGGACTTCATTGTAGAGCTGCCAGAGAGTAAAGGGCACACAGTTATATGGACGGTCATCGACCTCTTCTCCAAACAAGCTCATTTCGTGCCTTGTTCTGGACTGCTGTCAGCAAGACGGCTAGCGAAACTATTTGTTTTACACATCTATCATCTCCACGGGGTTCCAGGACAAATCATCTTGGACCAGGGGGTGCAGTTTACTGCAAAATTCTGGCGAGACTTCATCCACCTGATTGGTTCCTCCCAAGGCCTGTGTTCAGCATTTCACCACAGCACCAACGGTGCCATAGAAAGAGCTAATGTCATGGTGGAATGGTATATGAGGTGTCACCTATCAACAAACGGATTGGGCAGACCTGTGCACTGCATTATTGTACGCCACCGTACAATAATGCGGTGCACAGTAGCACCGGGTTCACCCCCTTTCCAGTGGTTAATGGGGTGGATTTTGTGCCCATTCCTGAGTGGCCACGAAACCCTCCTCCCTCCAGTAACCCAAGCGAGTGGGCGAAAAAGATTCAGGAAGTATGGGGCGCTGTGAGGATAGTGTTAAAGAAAGCGGCCGAGACCCATAAGATGCAAGTTGACAAAAAACGGGCTGCCCACAAACCCTTCCGGGTGGGGGACCGGGTGTACCTTTCAACTAAATATCTCAAGTTGAGAGTACCTTGCAAGAAACTGGTCCCGAAATACCTGGGCCCTTTCCCCATTGTTCGGGTGATCAATCCCGTTACCATAGAATTGAAACTGCCATCCATGCCAGGAAAGGTTCACCCTGTGTTCCACAGCAGCCTCTTGAAACCTGTGGAGGACTCCAATATCCGGACCTTCCCTCCACCACCGGGTCCGGTAATGGGGGGGAACAGTTACAAAATAGACCAGGTATTAGATTCCCGACTCCATAGGGGCAAACTACAATACCTGGTACGGTAGAAAGGATACCCTGACACCGATGCCTCATGAGCGGCAGCTCAGAACATGAAAGCCCCATGGTTGCTTAGGAAATTCCACCAGAAATACCCTCACAAACCAGGAGGGGTGATAACCGTTGTGGTGCCCTGCTTAATGACTCTGTCTCCTGTCTTCCAGTGCGGTCCTGGTAGGGGGGAGCTGCCTGTCGAGCCCCGATCTGGGCTTCGCCATACCTGGGGGGGAGGGGGTCACGATCCAACCAGGAAGCAGCAGCATGACACTGAGGGAGCCAAGGGAGCGACAGGAGCGACGGGCGAGGCCACGGCTGCTGCAGCGGGTCTTCCGGGTGCCGCGCCCCACCACCGCTCATCAGCTGGCCGCTCAACAGCTGATCACTCGTGGGTCGGCCCTCTGGTCGGGAGGGAAGGCTGCTGCTCAACACCGAGGGAGCCAGGGGAGCGACAGGAGCGACGGGCGAGGCCGCGGCTGCTGCGGCAGGACTTCCGGATGCCACACCCTGTCGCCGCTCATCAGCTGCCCACTCACCAGCTGATTGCTCGTGAGTCGGCCCTCCGGTCGAGGGGGGAAAGTAACTGCTGTTGCTGCCGATGGTGCGAGGGCCTGGAGACATGCTTCCAGCAGGGAGGGAGTGCTGCTGCCGCTTAAAGGATGGGAAAGCGGCGGACGCCGGCTACTGGATGCTGGGTGACTGGGAGTGTGTGGCCGGATGGCATGCGGGTGTGGTCTCTGGACTATAAAGCACGCTGGGAGGTGGACGCTCCCAGTGCTGACTTTGCAAGGGACTCTGTTGATCCCTACTCACTGTGTACCGAGGCTTCGGACCGGCTTTGATGAATTAAGTTTGGGTTGTCATTCCTTTGCTTTGCTATTGGATTGCTGTTCCTTCACCCTGCTATTGAAAGGCCCCAGGTCCGGCCCTGGACTTTTGAGAGCTGGCTTTTCAACTGACAAGACCAGCATCATAATTCTTGAGCCACTGCGCTGCCCTGGGAGTTGGTGACATATAAATTTAATAAATAATAATAATTAATATATTCTTCCTATTGACTACTAATGTATGAAGGACACTCCAGGAGGTACAAATGTCAAAATAGCTGGAAGTCGGGAGAAGGGCAAGAGTGACAAAAATGGAAAAATAAATCTATAACATTTTAGGCATCAGCATTTTGGATTTAAAAAAAAAAAACTCATTGAAAAACTGCCCAGACTTTGTGTGAAAATGTATTGCCTGTGAGTGTATATGCACCGAGCAGAGTATTTTAATGATCAGAACCCATATCTCCATTCAGTTAAGACCCACAGTGTTAACCATATAGATACCTATATTTTGACCCCTGTTTATTAGATTTCAGGGGTGAGGATGTTTATCAAGGAAAATGATTAATGGAATAAACACCTATTCCTATAGTTCCACTGTTCCAATCCAGTTTTGCAAATCTGTCCTGGTTGACTTTCAAATTAAATAAAAAAACTGATTTTTACCTCTCTCCTGTACCTAGGTAGTTTGGAATTTAATTGTGATACTTCTGCACTGCTACATTGTGTTTTGACCCCAGATCATTACTGTTTTGACTACCACATTGAAAAGATGCTTAGAAAGGACTGAAGCTGTAACAATATATATGCATGCTGCATAAAGTACTATTGTCCAGTACAGATGCCTTCTTGAAGGAAAAGCAGACTTGGGTTATCATGAGTGCTGACATCTGTTGGGTCCCAGAAATGCCTCCCCAGGCAACTGACTCCCACTTTGAACTGTTCCACTCAATAAAATATGTGTAATATAATAGAATTTGGGGAAACGATGATGAATTCAGTAAGAGATTGAGGGAACATCGCTTTTGATAGAGAGGTTATAAGGGCTTTGGAAATGAAATCAGGAGACTGATGAAATGATAGAAAGCAGAGATGAAGAATTACAATTTCTCAAGGCATTCTAAACATTTATCTTTAAATTTTTACTGTGTACCTGGGAAAGAGGGAACTAATACAAATTATATCTCTATCTCTATCTCTATATCTCTATCTCTATCTCTGTTTATCTATCTATCTATCTATCTATCTATCTATCTATCTATCTATCTATCTATCTATCTATCTATCTATCTATCTATCTATCTATCTATCTATCTAATCATTCTATAATCCATATCTATATCTATATATTTATTTGGAAATTTCATATCTATATCTACATCGATATCAAATCATATCATATCTATATCTAGATATCTAGATATAGATATAGACTCCCAAAATATATACACTTAGATTATTTATGTGTTTTAATGTGGTTTCCCCATGCTACATACACTATTGGAAAAATTGTGTTATCTCTGCTTCCATCCTACTGATGTATTGGCTTCTCTAGTATCATGATGGGAGAAAGATTGTGGTAATCGCCAGTCCATCTTATGGCATAGTTTTAACCCAATTCCCTGTCTTATTTTAATATGGAACATTTGTTTAAACTCGTTAATTGGCGCTTGCTGGTATGCTGTTGCTAAGCGTGTTGCTAAGTAAATTAATCAATATTAATTAGGGAGCTGCCTCCTTTTTTTTTTTTTTTTAAAGCACAGGTACAATCTTGGAAAACACAAATGCTCAGTCTAACAACACAGCTAATAGCTGTCATTTATAATAGGTGCATCACCTTAAATGTGTAAACAGAAGGATTTTGTTTTGGCCTGCAGCCTGTTTTATAGGCTTCTCAGAAAAAGGCAAGTGAATTCAAAGACGAAATGTAAAATTTAGGACTTGTGCTCACGGTGCTGGTTCACCGAAAACAATATTTTTGTCTTCTCTTTTTGCCTAATTGTGTAAGGCATGCTTTGGTTTATTGGATAATAAACGTTTCTTTCTCACTGATCTAGCACACATCAGCAGTAATGTCTCATATTCCTCAGCCTTTTTAAAAGCCAGATTGAACATCTGGCATAACTCTTTCCATGCAGTGCTCTATCCTGAAATGTACTGTATAAACCTGAGCATTCTTTGCTTTTATGTAAAATTAAGGATATGGCACAGTGCTTTGCACACTCAGTGAAGTCTCCGTTCTTTGGTACTGATATATAATTCAACCTCTTCCAATCTGTTTGTTTGGAAGTGTTGTTCTCCAGATTTTCTGATATAGCTTGGTTAGAATACTGATTCTTCTATTGCTTGTCCTATTTGTGTAGAAGTTCCATCAATTCCTCCAGTTTTCTGACTTGGTAATGATTTGAATGCTGATTTATTATATATAAAAGTGTCTTGTAAGTAGGAAATATATTTTAAGGTATCTTGGATGCTAACATCTGTACTGTACAAAATTTCAATATATTCCTTTCATCTTTGTTTGATCTTTGAATCAATTACTATCTGTCCATTCGCATCCTTTAGCATACCAATTCAAGGTTGAAACCTCCCGAATTCAGATACCTTTTGGAAGACTTTCCTTGTTTTTCTGTATTCATTTCTCTTTTCAATCTCTTTCTCTCTCTCTCTCCCTTTTTACAACCCTGTAATCCCTTAATTTGGGGTAGAATCGGGGCGACTGGCTGGAGCTGAGCATTTACTGGCTGGATGCCCTTCCTGACGCCACACAGAGTTCGCAGCAATATTTTTTCTTTGCACCCTAGGAGAGAAATATCTGTCATTGCCTAGGACTGAACTCTCAACTTTCTGAGTGGGAGGTGAACATCTTCACCACTAGGCCACCACAATGTCTGTCTGTCTGTCTGTCTGTCTGTCTGTCTCTCTCTCTCTCTCCCTCCCTCCCTCTCATTCTCTCTGCACACAGACACACACAGACACACACACAAAACTTCAAAATAAAATCAAAGATGAGATAAAGTACTTGCATAACAAAGATAACACAAGAGATAAAATTTGACATACACTTCTATAATGGTGCAATAATTACCTGCATAAGAGTAAATCCAAAATATTACAGACTATGAAGACTATATATAATCTAAAAACAAGATAGCTACCGTAGTATATGTTCAATCTAAAGTGATAAATAAAACAGAACCAGTTATGCCTCATTTTTACAGTGGCGAACGAAATTTGGCTATTTACAGGTGATAAATGATTTCAAATCTTCTAGAAGATGGTTCATATAGAAATTGTCTGATCTTTTTGGAAATTTACATATTAAGGGCAGAATATAAACAGACCTGATATCCCCGGAGAATTTACAATGTAGTAATACGTGCTAAATGATTTCGCTCTTGTTGTTGCCATATGGGCAAGTACATTCAGTTAATGGATTTTGGAGTATCTGCCTTGCAGCAATGAAGTTGATAAGATGTTATGCCTGGCTTTGAAAAATGCTATCCTCAGCTTGGGGAGAAATTAGACTTTGCAGATAGTTTGCTGGTTCCCAAGTGCCCTTGTTCATCCGATTTCTGCATGTTGGGTCAGCCCCATTAGCTTCAGTCTGAAATTCCATAACTCTTATTCTTTGAGTGAGCACTTGTTTGGCTTGGTCATAGCCTAAAGAAATTAGAAATGGAATAGAAAGCCCTTATAGTGTCAACATCTGCTCGATGGCCTATTTCCAGGGAGAAAGAAAATTGTCTATTAAAATAAAGGAGTCTGTCCAACTGGGAAGAATTAGATTTTCAGCCAGTAGTTTATCATCATATTGAAACTTTTACCTGGGGTGCAGGTATTCCTGTCTGAAGCCATAACTGGGCATTTGCTATTCCATGCGTGCAGAGAGGATTAATCTCAAAAAAAAAATTTGTTTGCACTGTTTCAGTGCATCCTTCTTCTCATAAATTCCTACTTGCGCCCCATAAAGGATTTGGGTCAGTGGTTTGGCCTCAAAATGTTTTAATGCCACAGGGATTAATTGTCCTTCGCTCGCATAAAAGAAATGCTGAATAGCACTTGCAGACCTAAGAGCTTTCTGCACGATGCGATTCTGGTACATGTTCCAGGTGCCTGTAGAGTGGAAAACCACCCCGACGTATTTAAATAGAGGAACCTGCTCTAATTTGTTCTACTCTCCAGGATTGTTGCAAAGGCCAGAATTTTAGGTCTATCAAAATTAAGAACCAGGTAATTTTGTCTGCAGTACCAAAACATTGCTGCTGTAGGAAGTTAGCACCCATCCCTCTCCTGGAAAAATGAAATATCCTAGGAAAAATTAAAAAGGCAGAATATTATATAGAATATCCCTAGAGAAATTGAGAAACATGCTTTTAGAAAGGAAACAGACTCACTCTTAGTAGCA
>QLTV01002260.1:903851-917395 GCA_003457575.1 Thermophis baileyi
TTGGATGTTCCGTAGTAGTAAATAGACAGGGAAATTGTATCTCGTTGAGGCCTTTGAGGCGAGGAGAGGCCAGGCACCCTAACCCTAACCCTAACGTAAGTGACGTCAAGTTGTCCATGCCCACCCAGTCACATGATCACCAAGCCACCCCCACCCAATCACATGACTGCCAAGCCACTTCCACCCGGTCACATGACTGTCAAGCTGCTCCCACCCGGTCACATGACCGTCAAGCCACTCCCGCCTGGTCACATGACCATCAAGCCACTCCCACAAAATTAAGCCACACCCACAAAATTAAGCCACTCCCACAAAATTAAGCCACACCCACAGAATGGTAGTAAAAAAATTTGGAACCCACCCCTGCTCCAGGTGCTGTTAGTCTGGGCAGGTGTTTTAGAAGGGGGGAATATAGGTATTAAAAAGTGTATTTGAGGGGCAGTAAGGAGGCTGACATCCACTGCCTTAGAGAAGGCAGAGCAACATATTTCAGTTGTAAAGCTATACTAATTAGGGTTGCAATTCCTCTCTTGGATCTCCCTTTCATTTTAATTGGAGTAGCCAAGATTGAATTGATCAGTAATCATCTAACTCCGCTTATGATGTGGCCCAGGTTTCCTATAAAAAAAGAATATCAAATCACAATAAATAATCAAAGAGAGGTTGGTCTTTTGATGGTCCTGGCACTCAAAATTCCAAGATAATAGGGAAGTTACATGAGCATCCAGTAAGACTCATATGAGCAACATTTGGTGAGCCAATGCCATGAGGTCATGAGGTTGGGATGGTGAATCAGAAGAGGCAGCAGGGCCTCTGCTCATGGGAATTGGATTTAAAAATGTCAGGCTCCACGAATGATATGGAAAATTATATTACACTGCATTTAAAAGTGAAACTGGCTGATGTCTTAATAATTAAAAGAGCCATACAACTAATAAAGCAGATGAATGAGTTGGATAGCTTTCTTACCTTGGATTTACAAAAGAAAGGTGTTAAACTTGTGAAGGAGTTTCTGAGAAAAGACAAAGAAAAAAATGATAAGAAATTAACTTGTGTAAAACATTATTTGAAGGGATTAAGGATCACGATTCTTAAAAATATTGGGAAGGAATACAAAGTGGATTTATTTGATCAAGGTTAAAATATATATGTTATTGTGTCTGGTATCTCCTAATGGTTTTTTCCTGAATAAGTCTGAAAGACAAGATTTAAATATTTGTTTATAGATGAGATATAAAGTATGGGAAGAAAAGATAGTTTGTAATATTTCTAGAGAAGGTGATAAATTACTGTGTTAAAAGGAAAGGTAAGAAATATAAAACTGAATTATTTAAAATATACATGTTGTTATTTCTGGTAAATCTTAATAGATTTTGCTTAGTCCACATTTTTCTTAGTTTGTATTATTTTTTCATCTTTGCATTTTTAAACTTTAATAAAAATTATTAGTTAAAAGGGGAGGGGAGAAAGATTTAAATTGAGGACAATTGTCGCTGGTTTGTGGCCTCAGAAGGACTTAATCCTGAGGTAAGCTAATAAGAAGTGACAAGTAGAAGGTGGAAGTGTGAACAGTAATATTTCAATTGGTTCAAATCTTTGTCACCAGTGGCTTTGGATAAACAGGGAACTGAAGCATTCATTGGATTGATGACGGTGTTCAAAGTAACAGAAACGAAATCCCGAGGAGAATAGTCCTGTCTTGGACACATGAATTGGTATTAGCCAATGAACTGAATGAATGCTGAGCTCAAAAATTAGGCTGCCCTGCTCTACCTAATATAGTTTCCCATCTCTTCAAATGTCATTTCTATTCTTGGAAACAGCCACAGTGATTAATGAACCAAATGACAAACGGTTTATTGTTTTAAATTCATATTTCTAGTATGGTACATTAGCCTTGATCATACAATGCCAGAAATCTAATATAAGGTGACAGAATATACCCTGATCCACAAATGAATCTGGCACTATGGGAAAGCGTTGGTACTGAATATGGAAGTTTGATGCTGCTTCTTTGAGCTTTAGAAACAGAGTGATATTGTAGGATAAATCTAAAGATGTGCTCTGCTTCTGATACATTTCCACTGTTTTGCGTCTGTCTAGTTTTTACTTCATATACTTTATAGGAGGACAGACTTTGGTATAGATGAATTTGCAAATGAATCTGCTGAATGATTGTTTTGTTTATTAGATGATATTAGATTGCTTTGAGAAATCCTGGAAGATGGGCATAGTGTCAGAGGACTGGAGAACGGCAAATATTTCCATTTGCAAAAACAAACAAAAAAAATGAGGAAAAGAGAAATGGCAAAACTCCTGTGATTGCAGACAAAAGTCTGGAAATGATCATTAAGGATTAACTTTGGGAGCATGTCATTGCTTATCTGGAACAAGTCATGCCAAAGCAACTTGATCTCCATTTTTGATAGAGCAACCAACTGAATTGACCATAGTAATGCAGGGTTGCAGGCAAACTCTGCCCACAGCCTGGAGTTCGATCCTGACAGGGCTCAAGGTTGACTCAGCCTTCCATCCTTCCAAGGTCAGTAAAATGAGGACCCAGATTGTTGGGGCAATAGGCTGACATTGTAAACTGACCAGAAAGTGCTGGAAAGCACTATGGGTGGTATATAAGTGTTATTGCTATAGTAATGTGGTAAACCTAGTGTGCTTTGACTTCAGCAAAACACTAGATAAATTTTTACAGTCTCTGATGTTATTATTTCGTGATTCTGTGTTTATACATCCAGCAATCAAACCAGAAAGTTTTGTCATGTAGGAATTGATACTTTAATTATTTTTTTAAAAAAGAAATTGTAGAGTATATCAGAAACAACCCACCAGTCCCTGACTAAGTCACATGTGCTAAGCCATGTTTGCTTAATCATTGGGTGTTGAATAAATTACCATGTGCTGTTTTCAAGCTAGCAAAATAATGCTTAGGCTCTTCCAATGCAGATCAGAGTCTTATATGGAAAGGAGCTGCCAGATGTTCAAGCTGGTTTTATAGAAGACCAAGAAACATAAGACATCATTATGTGGACACCACTGGATAATTGAAAAAGTCAAAAATATGTAAAGGAAGTTTAGTTTAGTTTACTTTATTGTCATTGCACCTCATACAACGAAATTAAATGCCATCTTCAGTGTACATCAAGTGAACATGTGTTTCATTGATTGTAGAAAGGCCTACAATTCTGCCAATCATGTCAAGGTGTGGAATATTCTTAGACAAATGAGAATCCTAAACATTTCACTGTCTTCATGCAAAACCTATATACAGGTCAGGAACCCACAGTAGGGAGAAAACAAAATGAAAGAGACTGGCTGCAGGTTGGCAAAGGAGTGAGAGACATCACTTTGATAGCCAAAGATGCATAGAATTTTAACCCTAGTAATAAAAGTCAAGGAACAGAGTGGAAAAAAATGAGACAAACCGACACTTGGTAGAACAGCTATGAAGGCCTTGGAAAAGCTATTCAGATGCCATGATGTGTCTATATCAGTGATGGCGAAACTATGGCACGCGTGCCACAGGTGGCACGCGGAGCCATATCTGAGGGCACGCGAGGCGTTGCCCTATGTCAGCTCCAGTGCGCATGCGCGTGCTGGCCAGCTGATTTTCGGCCTTCTTTTCGGCCGTTTTCACTCTCCCAAGGCTTCAGGAAAGCCTCCTGAACCCTGGGGACGGCAAAAAACGGCCCAACGGGCCAACCGGAAGTTCACTTGTGTGCATCACCCCCAGCCTCCTTTTCGCTGTCAGAGGTCTTCAGGAACTTCTTTGGCTTTGGACAGTTGCAGCCAGGCCTTGCACACCTCGGCCCATTTCTTCTGCTCTTCTGCAGGCTTTCCTGAAGGCCTCTCCAGCCGATAACAGAGCTCCAGATCCATCCAGAGCTCTGTTATCGGCTACAGAGGCCTTCGGGAAAGTCTTGCCGGCTGCAGAAGAAATGGGCCAAGGTGTGCGAGGCCTGGCTGCAACTATCTGAAGGTAAGTAGTAGCAGCTCCACTTCCGTTTCGTTTCCAAACTTCCGGTTGGTCCGTTGGGCCATTTTTCGCCGTCCCCAGGCTTCAGGAGGCTTTCCTGAACCCTGGGGAGAGCGAAAAACAGCCCAACAGGCCTACCGGAAGTCTGGAGGCTTCAGTGAGGCCGGTGCGCATGTTTAGGGGGGCAGCACGGGGGTTGTGCGCATGCGCGGGGGGAGGGCATTGCATTATGGGTGTGGGTGCACGCGCACACCCTTTTGACACCCGAGCCAAAAAAGGTTCGCCATCACTGGTCTATATCTACAAAGATCAGAATAGTACAGACAAAACTTTATGAAAGTTGGACTTTGAAGAACAAGGATAAAAAGAGTATTGACACTTTTGAATTTTGGTGTTTGAAAAGATTCCTGGGAATACTACGGATAGTCAAGAAAACAAATACATGGGCCATCAAAGAAAACAATCCAGACTTCTCACTCGAAGCAAAAATGACCAGGCTCAAATTATCATGTTTTGGATACATTAGGTGATCTTGCTCTCTGTAGAAGACTGGGAAAAGTGGAAGATGATGACTAGCAGCAAGATGGATGGACATCTTGGAATACAGTGTTGAGGGGTGAACCACCGAAAGACCTGCAGGATTAGGTTAGTGACAGATCGTCCTAGAGAAATCTGTTTGGTTACTGCAAGTTGATAACTGTGTGATCACTACAAAATGATTTTGATTTGATGGCACAATAAATCATATGTGAGCTCATTCTATATAGTAATGCTGATGGCTCAGATTTAACGCTTGTCACAGAGGCATTTAGGAAATCTTATGACTAGATTTCCTTAGAGATGCAGTTGTATGTTAATTGGCAAACATATTTGAGCATCTCTCCTACCCTGGGTCTTCACAATTGATTTTGTGATTTAAACTTTCGCTCATATTCACAAGAATTATGTTTCCCCGGCCTAAAAGTCCTAGACCCTTTCAAATCTGGTGATTCTCTCTACTGTATCATTAGCACTTAGCACTTAGACTTATATACCGCTCCATAGTGCTTTATCGCACTTTCTGTGCAGTTTACAGAGTCAGCATATTGCCCCCAACAATCTGGGTCCTCATTTTACTGACCTTGGAAGGATGGAAGGCTTGAGCTGGTCAGGATCGAACTCCAGTCTGTGGGCAGAGTTAGCCTGCAATACTGCATTCTAACCACTGCACCACCACGGTTCTGGTAGAAAGCACAACTGTTAAACTACTGTGAAGGTAATGAAACTTAGAAAGGTAAGAAACTCTACCACATTCTTCAGCAAGGGGTTTTGCACTCCTCACGTTTTATGACCAGTTCTTAGAAAATTGAATTTGCCAAGACACCCAATAATGTAATTCGATGTGATAGCACAGAGAAATAAGTGATTTGATGAACATTTATCCAGATGGATATTCTATCATCTTGAAAAGGGACATAGCCATATAGAAACCACCTTGTCTTCATATTTTTATTCTGTCCAACCAGAGAGAAATTAGTTAAAGAGGACAGGACTCTGTCTGCCAGCAGGATAACTTTCTGGAAAACTGAACAGAATAGGTAGGATTAGTTTGGTTTACGGAGGATAGGTGGTGGTGGTGCCAAAAATCTGAGAAAACAAAGATTGAGCTAAAAATGGACCAGATACAGTTAGGGGCCCAAAAGAAAACCAATTCCAATGCAAGTAGTCCTCAACTTACGACCACAATTGAACCCCAATTTCTGTTGCTAAGTGAGACAGTTAAGTGAATTCTGCCCCATCTTATGACCTTTCTTGCCACAGTTGTTAAGTCAATCACTGCAGTTGTGAAGTTAGTAACGCTGTTATTAAGTGAACCTGGCTTTGACTTTGCTTGTCAGAAGGTCACAAAAGCTAATCGAGTGACCCTGGGACACTGCAACTGTCATAAATATGAGTCAGTTGTCAAGTGTCTGAATTTTGGTCATGCAACCATGGGGGATGCTGCAATGGTTGTAAGTGTGAAAAACAATCATAAGTCACTTTTTTCAGGGCCGTTGTAACTTTGAATGGTCACTAAATGAATGGTTGTAAGGCGAGGACTACCTGTATATTCCTGTGGTGGAGACAGTCAGACAGTGGCTTGGAATATTTGTATACATCTCTATTCCAAGCCTCATTCCTTCTTCCTTCTCAGTCATGTGATCCAGATGGGAGCTATTATTAAGGGATTGGAAAGAATTCCATAAGACAGACACACTCTGCGTGCTTCCCCTACTTGCTTTTTTAAAAGCATATGCATGGTTTTTCTCCCACATGCTTTAATTTAAACTGATTTTTTAAATTTTTTTGCTCTTCCAGAGTTATACGTGTGGCTTTTCTGCTGGACTAATCAACTATTTGCATAACAAGATGCATGAGAAGATTTATTGCTTTTTTCCTATGGGCACAATTTCAGTTTCAATTTAGTAGCACAAGCCATTTTAAGAAAGATAGCTGTGTTTGTTGGCGCAAAATAAAGAAACTTGTGGCATTTTAAAGACTAACTTATTTATTACGGCACAGGTTTGCAGGGATTACGGTTTACTTCATGAGTTGCCTAAAGAATGATCCTGAGAGAGTTATTTATCTATATTTATATATCCAATAGTATATATGTATACTATATATTCAATAGAATATATGTAGCTCAGAGTTGAACTATGAAGTTCTTGGTGCTCTCTGAGTTTAGTTGTTTGCTTGCAGATATTTTATTACCCAACAAGGTAACAGCATCAGTGCTAGTGAGTGTGGAGTTTGCTCCCTGGTTATATATACAGTAGTAGCATGACCTGCCAGTGTTGTTGGGTGTGTGTTGTTTTCTTCTTCCCTAGTGAATGTTATTCCTTGAAGATGTTATTGATGGCTTGTGTGTATTCTCAGTTGGTCCATTTTGATTATGACAAAAGTGCTATCTAAGTACCAGATCCATACTTTGGGTTGTATGTAAGGGAATGCTATAGATTCCAGGCATTGCATTATGGTTTCTGCTATTAGTCCTGAAAGCAGTGATCTCATGGGTGTTCCTTTTATCTGTTGATATATTTGTCCATCGAACTGAAAGTATGTGGTTAAAAGTTGATGAATCATGATTCTGAATATTTCAATCGTGATATATTTGGTTAGGTTGGATGTGCTGTGAAATAGTGCTGTCATGTAATCTTCGGCTAATTCTGGGTCTATGGATAGGAAAAGGGCTGTGACAGCTAATAAGACCCTGATTTCATGCTCATTCTTTGGAGGTACTGTAGTGGAGAATTGATGGAGTATTTGCTTCCCTCTATGAGGTATCTGAAATGTGTTGTTCTATCTGATCTTTATTGAGAGGCTTACCATTGCTATAAAAATCTTTTACTCTATAAAGATTATATGGTCTCAATGATTTCATTGTAGCCAAACTGTAATAATTATCATGATCAAAATGTGTTAGGAGTTAAAGGAGAAATATCTCTTATCAGAACTATGTATTTATTCTTCCAAATTTGAAGCTAAAAATATCACTGTTTTATTCTAGAAAAATGATTTAGATAAAAACCCACTGATTTATAAACTTATTTAGTTCTGACATAATTCCAATTTGAATCCACTGTTTAGGAGAGTCTTCCATAATAAATAGAATCATATGCCCTAACTGTGCTGCTTGATAATATTTTATTTATTTATCTATCAAAATCTCTACCGCCCATCAAACTTGCGTGCCTCAATATATTGACAGATTTTTAATTGCACAAATGCATTTTTCCTTAGCTTTTTTCCGTTTGTTTGCCAATACTCTAGAATTTTTATTATTGTGTTGGTAATATCTTTGCTCAGCAGAATAATCTGAGAGATTTTATCTGTCTCCAAATCACCTAGCTCTCTCCTTCTGTTTACTAGCTGTTTATAAATAGTATCTGATTCAGTTCTGTTATAGTTTAATAAATTGTTAATTCCAAATAAACTTCACTTGCCCTTTTTGCTGATTTTTTAAATCACGCTCATCTGATTTATACACCCACCTCTTAATATTACTATCTTTATAGCATCCCACCGTGTTCTTAATAATGTTTCATTTGTATTGTTTTCTCGAAAAATAATTCTCAAAATTTGGGTTAGTCATTGCTTTGCTGCCACATTGTATAGTTGTATAGGATTAAAGTTGTTCAACTTATGTGTTATATTTCTTGTAACATAACTGCAAAGGATCTAAACAATTTAATTAAGAAACCTTTTCCTCTGCCCAGGATCTCTCAGACCTTTAACATTTAGAGAAATGATTTTACTATGTTCACTCATCACCTGCCTTTTTAAAAGTGACTCTATCTCATTTCTTTATACCAGGGGTCTCCAAACTTGGCAACATTAAGACTTGCGGACTTCAACTCCTAGAATTCCTCAGCCAGTTGGAACTGAAAGAGTTGAAGTCCACAAGTCTTAAAGTTGCCAAGTTTGGAGACTTCTTCTCTGTACAATAAAAATAATCACACAGCCAGGAAATTTTTGAAAGCTGATTACTCATAATATCTATCTATTGCCTGATAGTGTAATGAACATATAAACATTAGTATTCTGTTTAGATACCCTCCTCCCATTCTCTCTGATCCATTTTGGTGATTGCCCTTCTCCCTTACCCTCTCCATCAGATTAAAGGGTTTAGTTTGATATAAAATGTTTTAGTAATCCAGAAGTTAGAATGGGTGCCATAATTCTTCACATTATGCTAATATTGTGGGTGTGCCTGCAGATGGCAGAGTTGCAACATTAGAAATGTTGTTAAATATTGAGACTAGCAAAACTAGTACCATATGCAGTTATTATGGCAACAACAATGCGCTGCCCACTGCTCAGATGTTACCCTCCTGTCTGGTACATAGATGTTTAAGATGCAGATCTGACACAATACATTTATACTTTAAGGTCACCACAAAATATATGGAATTTCTTTGAATGTTCTTTAATACATTTGCAACCCAGTCTTGTCTTACCTTGTACGTGCTCCACTGTTAAGTACAGCTATTTCTTGTTTAGCAACCACAATTGGGACTGGCAACTTGATTGCCAAGTGATGAGATCACCGAGTGAAACTGTAACTGTGCTTATGATCTTCAGCTTTCATTTGCTTTATAGACCTGCGAAGGTCACAAATGGGGAGACAATGGTTGCAAAATTACTTTTTCATCACTATCATAAGTGATAATTCACAAAATGAGGCAGTCCCTAAATGAGGACTATTGGTATCATGTTTTTTTGACCAGATCTCTTTCCCATCTTAAAGAACTAAAGGAATATCTCCATCTTAGAGAAAGGATAAATCTTGTATATGAAGTGTTTTGTATTCAGAGCACTTCACATAATTTACCTCAGCGATCTTTACCATCTCTCTGCAAGGTAGATCGATACAGAAGTCCTCACTTTGCACTTGTGAGACCCCCTAATGAGTTCATGATTTAGCCAAGATTAGAAAAATGGCTGCTCAGCAGCATTAATCCTGTTCTAAGGACTAGTTTCTGTCCTCAAAAAATATTAAGGTTTTCCCCCATGCAATATACAAGAAATCATCTTTCGTGTCAAAAGTAAAAACTTCTCACAGTACTAAAAAGGGAGGGAATCCCACCCACCCCGGTCATTTCTGCATTGTTTGAAGCCCAATAGATGCTACCTTTCCAACTTTTTGGAGGTATCTCTAACAATTTTTGGAAAAATGTATTTATTCACATACTTATCGGCTCTCCACTCACGTAAACTAGGGAGTGAACCTAACGGTCTGAGAACAGGTATTTTCTTAACAGGGACGTAATTATAGACTATTAATGTCAGTACTATTTTTCAATATATTGTAAACAGTGATGTCTATTGCTGGTCTATGACCGTAATAAAGTTATATTATTATTATTATTATTATTATTATTATTATTATTATTATTATTTTGGCATTTTTTTTTTATTGTTTTCATCTCATCTCTAGTCCACTGTGAAGCCAGCTTAAATCTTCCTCCACTGTACCAGGGTTTATATTGTGTGCGTTCCCCTCCATTTTTAAACTGCCAAGGGTTGCTTCAAGCCAGGAAAAATCTGAGAATGCTTTATCACCCATTACTTTGAAGAGATTGGAAAGAGGTGCATTTATTTGGCAGTTTATTTATTTTATTTTTATTTATTTATTTATTTGTCAAACATGTACAAGATAGCAGGTATAGGTATAATCATAAACATAATCAAAGTGAATACAGATAGATGAAGACAATAGGACAGTAGGACAGGGACGGTAGGCACGCTGGTGCGCTTATGCACGCCCCTTACAGACCTCTTAGGAATGGGGTGAGGTCGACAGTAGACAGTCTAAGGTTAAAGTTTTTTGGGTTTGGGTTTGTATGTTTCTAATCTTATTTGCTATGACCATCTTCTGTATTCTCTTATTATTATTTTGCTTAAGCCTATCTTATATCTTTTAACTGAACACACTTGCTCACAGTTCTGGAAACATGCATTTCTCCAAACCTTGAGTCGATAGAAAAAACCACTGACCGAGCTGCTTGAACTCTATTCTATCTCAGCAACTAGCCTGATGCTGGTGATTGGTGCTGTCTTTACAATTTTAATGCAGATCAGTTTAAAGGCAGTAATTGGCAGACTCCTAGACCTCCCTGCCTGGGAAATACCAATCAGTGTCCTTAATGTTTGCTGGGGTGAGCTTGGCCAACTATGGTTGGAAGTTTCAGCTAGCTTTCAAACTGCCTGCAAAAGATACTGTCATGTTTGACTCTTGGGCTACTTTTGAATAGTGGTCTACCATTCTTTTGGTTCTGCAAGTTGTTTGTTAAGTGACAAGATCACTAATCACTGATCCTATATTCAAAAATAGACCAGTGATGGGTTGGTAGAGCAGTGGTGAGGGCAGACGAATGTAGGATGGAGATCTCCCAGATCTCCTCCATTGTCTCATGGGCCCCTTTGGCATAGGGCGACATCTTCCTTAGAGCTAGAAACCTATCTCCTTGGACATTTAATAGATTGATGGAGAACCAACCATAATGGACTATCCATGGAATATTATGAGATGAAATGCCAAGAAAAACGAGCCCTCCTTTCTGGATTGAATTTGTACTTCTGATTTAATTCTGCTGTAGGAAGCATGGCCCCAAGAGGGGCTTACTCTGCAGGGTTGTACTGTAAATTCCCTGGACGTTATGCTGGGAGTCTCAGAGGTTGTGCTCAATGGGGCCTTTGTATCCTGATCTCAAACAACTTTTGAGAACAGAGAAACAATTTTTACAAAGCTTTCTCTGAGCAATTAACTGGTTTCTAACACATGGACAACTGTTTGATCTACAGAAAGCCATCATTTAATGTTGCTGTAAAAGATACACAATCATCGCAAACCAAGGTTGCCAAGGGGTGTAGGGAATTTTTGTAGCGTATTGGGAAAATATTAATAGGGACTAAATGCTGCTTATAAGATCTCCGGGGCCCCATTACTTCTCCCTAGTTATTTTTTTTATCAAGATGTAAAGCAAGAATCTTAGCTAGTCCAGGATATTTTGCCACGTTTCTCTTCTCTCTGCTACCCCTTTAGAGAGAGCTAAAGCCAAAATCCATCAAAGGATTTACAACATGGCATGGGAAATGGACTTAGATGCTATAGCCAATTACAGTACCTATAAAGATTCCAAGTCAGAAATTGTGGGGTCCTTGATGTTCTTTGAGCTTGGTCACTTTCTTGCAGATGTTTCTAGAAGACCTCCAAGGTCCCTTCCAACTCTGTTATGTTATATTACATTATGTTACTGTATGTTTAATCACCCAACTAGGTAACATCATCACTGCTAGAAGGGAGTAGATTTTGCTCTCTTTTTATATACTAGTGACTTGGCCCGTCAGCGTTGGTGGGTGAGTTCTTGGTGGTTCCTTGATGAGGCTATTGTTTACTGTTAGCTTGATTGTTCTGAGCTGGTAGCTCCTTGATTAGGGTATTCAGTCAGAAATTGTTATCAGAAACTAGTCAGAAAAAATCAGAACTGATTTATACAAGCTACTTATCCAGTCTTTTGTCCTCCACACTGTAGAGACTTTTCTTTGTCTTATTTTAAAGGTTTTGCCTTTTGCAATTCTATTGGGAAGGGCAGTAGAATCCCATTCACCGAGGCATGCTGCCCTGATAGATAGATAGATAGATAGATAGATAGATAGATAGATAGATAGATAGATAGATAGATAGATAGATAGATAGATAGATACACATACATACATGCATACATACATACATACATACATACATACATACATACACACACATATATACATATATACATACATACTGTACGTACGTACGTGTGTGTGTGTGTGTGTGTGTATGTATGTGTAAAATCATCATTTTAGCCATTGTCTATCCACTGCAGGATAAAGGCCTCTTCTGTATGTTTCCAACCAATATGGTCCTGAGCTTTCTTTTGCTAATTGGGCCTGCAATACTTGCTGATGTCATCGATCCATCTTGTTTTAGGTCTCTTTTGTGGACACTTTTTATCAAGTGGGATTCATTCTATGACTGCCTTGGTTCACCTGCCATTGGTTCTTCTTGCTATGTGACCAGCCCATTTCGATTTCAATTCTTTTACTATATCAGATATACACGTGCATGTGCCTCCTTACCTCTCCTAAGAAAAATCCAAATATGTCATGAGACATGCAGAAAGAGATCATTCATAACTTACTGTCAGATCAAAGCCCTACTTTCACTAATAAATTTGTAATTTTCTTTTATCTGCAGCAATTTTTATAAAGCATATGTTGTTTTAATCTTATGGTGACAATGCTATGAATTTTGAAAATTAAGATTAATTTATTAGAATAGAATAGAATAGAATAGAATAGAATAGAATAGAATAGAATAGAACAGAACAGAACAGAACAGAACAGAACAGAACAGAACAGAATAGAATAGAATAGAATAGAATAACAGAGTTGGAAGGGACCTTGGAGGTCTTCTAGTCCAACCCCCTGCTTAGGCAGGAAACCCTACACCACGTCAGACAAATGGTTATCTAACATCTTCTTAAAAACTTCCAGTGTTGGAGCATTCACAACTTCTGGAGGCAAGTTGTTCCACTGATTAATTGTTCTAACTGTCAGGAAATTTCTCCTTAGTTCTAGGTTGCTTCTGTCCTTGATTAGTTTCCACCCATTGCTTCTTGTCCTGCCTTCGGGTGCTTTGGAGAATAGCTTGACTCCCTCTTCTTTGTGGCAACACCTGAGATATTGGAACACTGCTATCATGTCTCCCCTAGTCCTTCTTTTAATTAAACTAGCCATACCCAGTTCCTGCAACCGATCTTCATATGTTTTAGCGTCCTGTCCCCTAATCAACTTTGTTGCTCTTCTCTGCACTCTTTCTAGGGCCTCAACATCTTTTTTGTATCATGTTGATCAGAACTGGATGCAGTATTCCAGATGTGGCCTCACTAGAGCAGCATACAGCGGTACTATCACTTCCCGTGACCTTGATGCTATCCTTCTGTTGATGCAGCCGAGAACTGCATTGGCTTTTTTGGCAGATGTAGCACAC
>QLTV01002260.1:917858-936268 GCA_003457575.1 Thermophis baileyi
ATGTGTGTTCTCTCAACTTTTTCTTGCTTATTTTGACTTGCATTCCTATTCTACATTTTATAGTAATTTTTTTATAAGTTGGACTTTTTTTTTCTCTTTGTGTAAAGACAGATGCAAAAAACGAGTTAAGTAGCTCTGCTTTCTCCTTGTTGCTTGTCACCTTCTTGCCACTTTCTCCCAGCAATGGACCAATTGTTTCCTTGACTTTTTTCTTGTTTTTAACATGTTGGAAGAAGCTTTTTTTTTTGTTATTTTTTACTTTTGTTGCAAGCCTTTGTTCATTGTGAGCCTTAGCTTTCCTCACTTCATCTTTGCAGGCTCGGGCTATTTGCTGATATTCTGATATTATTATGCTTTTAATGTTCTGATTTATTATTTTGTTTAATTTTTTCCTTCCCCCCACTCCTCTCTCTCATCATGATTTCTGAGATTTCATATGTAGAAGGAGTGGCAGAACACAGAGGCAGAGTAAAAAGAAGAATCAGCCTAGAGTCTCTACATAGCCATAAACACACTAAATCCAATCCCTCTTGAATTCTGTTTACTCTTATCTAACACCAGGATAATGCTAATTGTTAGTTGAGTAGATTCTTGTGTATAAGCATGATTAGTAATAAATCAGTTTAATTGGAACTTCATATGTGCGGATGGAGCCTCGCTCGGTTGCGGGATCTGGTTCCTGGCAGGCCGTGGACCAATGCCAGTCCGCAGCCCAAGGGTTGGGGCCCCGAGGCATAGAGCATGAGGGAACTCCCTGTTGGTTCACCACATGGTACCTGTGGCCTGTCACTCAGTCTAAAAGGGGAAATAGGAGTCTTCTCAACTTCACTACAAGGCTCAAGCCAATATACTGTATCCAAAATGGCTAAATGGAATGGTCAGTCAATGGGCATAGCTGGAAAACATTTGGAAGTAGCCTGTGAAAAAGGCAAAATTGTGTATGAATAGGTAAAAGGATGTGATCCTCCCCATCTAACAATAATAACAATAATAGAAAATATATCCCAAATGTCCCAAAGCCACAAAGTATGTGTAATGCTCTACTTTGGGACACAACCAACATGTAAGCCAGCCAAATCCCACTGAATGGTTCCTAATGTCCAGGGGGTACATGCTGTTTATCTTAGTTATTTACTGGAACTCCTTCACTTTGTATAATTGACTTGAATTTGGCAGAAGAAGAGATTATTTTTAATGTTTTCTGACACAGCTCCACCATGTCCCTCAAAAAGTTGCTTCATGGTCTCCAGAATAACATTTAAGGATGGCATTGCTTACTTCCAGGAGAAAGATTCAACGAAGATTATTCTGTCCTCTTTGTCCAGCAAACAGCAAGTGAAATACCATCTGCCAAAAGTTTAGAGCAGGGGTCCCCCATTCCCAGGCTGCGGCCCACTACTGGGCCGTGAGCCATTTGGAATCGGGCCGCGGAAGCAGCAGGAAAGTGTGTCTATGCATGCACATCCCCACTTCACGAGCAGCAGGTGAGCACAATTCGGGCAAATGGAATTGCGCACACGCTTGTGTGCTTGCCGGCCACTCATGCAGAACCATCCCCTCTCCCCCCCCCACCCTGCTGGTCCACAAAGCTGGAAAGTTGGGGAACTCTGGTTTAAAGCACCGCTATTCATTTACCTTTCACTGATGCTTTTTTTATGGTAATGGCCTTCGAGTTTACCAAGGATGAGATCCTTGTCAAATGAGTCATTCATTTTGTCTAGTGTGCAAGTGTAAACCATACAAAGCCATGTACAGTAAGTATGCATACAATAATGTTAAGATCACATATAGTATGTAAAGCATATTTATTATTTATTTAATAAATAATAATAATAAATAATAAAGCATATTTTATAGAGCATGGGTGTCAAACTCGTGGTGTCACGTTGCCGTCATGTGACTGTTCGTGACGTTTTCCCCATTCACGGAGCTAGGGTGGGCGTGGCTTGCACATGACGCATCTGGCCTGCAGGCCGCCAGTTTGACACCCCTGTTATAGAGTAAAAAACTAGTGATTACTTTACCATTTATTTTGAATCTTGATAATATACAATATTTATACTGTGTTGCATTGGTTGTTATAATATCTCTATAGTTATAGTGGATGAGATCAAACATTGGGAAAAGAACAGATGCTTTTTAATCCAGAAATGCTCAAGTTCAGCCCTGGTCAGGTTGAATTAAAAGAATTAGGTCACAGTTGACATATATGAACCTGAAATATTTTAATCACATTTTTAAATGTTATCTTTTTTGGTTACATTTTGTCATGGTGGGGTGAACATTCATTCCGAGTTCACGGGTGAAATACATTTGCTATTGTTGTGATGGTGGTGATGATGACCATTATTATTACAAAGGGGGAGGAAGGAGAAAGGAGAAAGCAGTGAACACTGACAGTAAAGATGTCACAAGTACACCAATGTACCATCTTTTTAATCTGGGAAATGGCTCCAGTACTGAAATGTGATCCTAATCAATGAATAGCAGCCAATATCTTATACGCCAAGCAAGAAACCAGAAAGAAGAGAAGCAGGAGGACCAAGGTTTTCTTTGAGAAGTTTATATATTTAATTGCTGTAAATAAATTAGTTTACTGTAGTTCAATTAAAAAGCCCTTTGAAGAACCAACAGCCCTTACATGTCAAGGTGGATTCTTTTGTGAGATCATGAAATGGATATCAGCAGCACATTTGACTCGGAAACAAACATTTTTTCCCCTTAACTTGCAAAAAACGAAAGAGAAAGATAGAACTAATAATAGAAACAAAGGTTTATGGAGCAGGGCAACTAAACTTGGCTTGCAGAAAACCCTTCTTTCTGTCGCAAAGATTTGTGGTCCTCTGGAAAACTGGGAGAGGAGCACATTTGGCAGACAGCCTAGTAGAGGGGTGTCAAACTTGCGGCGTCACATGACATATTGCAACTTCCCCCCCCCTTCGCTAAACTGGGGTGGGCGTGGCCACCACGTGACACATCCGGCCCGCGGCCCACAAGTTTGACACCCCTGGCCTAGTATCTTCCATTCCAGTCATTCGTTTCATGAAAACCATTATTGTTATCAGCCCTGAACTTCATAAAAGCAAAAGAACAACTGTTGACATTAGGCATTCTAAACGGAACTTCACTGGGTTTTTTTCTTCATAACATTCCAAATAGCCAGCACATATTTAATCAGAGCCAAACAAGGGCTAAATTTCTGGCATCTCCACATAACACCTGAAACACAGTTGTTTTATACAGGTAATCCTCGGCTAACAACCATTCATTTATAGAGACCATTCAAAGTTACAACGGCACTGAACAAAGTGACTTACGACTGTTTTTCACACTTACGACCGTTGCGGCATCTCCATGGTCAGACGATCAAGATTCAGACTCTTGACAACTGACTCACATTTACGACGATTTCAGTGTCTCAGGGTCGTGTGATCTCTTTCGTGACCTTCTGACAAACAAAGTCAATGGGGAAGCCAGGTTCAACCTAACTACCACGTTAGCAACTTAACAATGGCAGTGATTCACTTAACAACTGTGGCAAAAAAAAGGTCATAACATGAGGCAAAACTCACCTGACAACTGTCTTGCTTGGTAGTTGGAAAGTTTGGGCTCAATTGTGGTTGTAAATCAGGGATTACCTGTACTTATTGCGAGACATAAAGGGTAGTTTGACACTGGGGGGAACTCATGAAGGAGAAGGAATAAAAACCATAAGCTAAAGAGGAACAAGGAGGAGAACGGTGTGCCAATGCGCCCATCACATGTACCCAACAGCATTTTTCAACCTCTGGGTACTTGTAATCTTGATCGTAATTGCAAAATATAGAAAAAAGTTTTGGAGACTCTGTTGAAGCCCTCCCTCCTTTTCAAAATCATAACTCAGCACAAACAGGCTTTTGGGATGGCTCAAAGAGAATCCTTCCGATATAAGTTTTAATGAAGCTTGCTTAAACCTGATTTTTCATTCCTTCCACATGACTTCATCCATTTATTATTTATTTGGGGCATACACTTATAAAAAAAAGTGGAGCATGCATTTTCAAATGAAAACACTATTATCAGCAATGGGAGACTAAGATTTTAAAAGGGGGAAGAGGAAGGAGCTCGTGAAATTCATTCATTTAGAATGCCTTAAAGCACTCTAGCTAAAACAAGGGACTTCTTATCTATGTATTGCGTGGAGAAGCCTTTTTTTTTTTTTGGCCTGGCTTCAAATTTTTTTGTTCATCATTTGCACTAGAGGCCGATTTCTAGTTTTATAAGATGAAGGAAAAGCTACTCAGTTTCTCCAAAGCAAGAACCTACTTCTATTAAGGTCTAATAGTTCTTAGGGGAAATCCTGAATCATATCTTCATATTTACTAATAAGACTTTTGACTGCATGTCGGTGCCATCAATAAATCTAAATATTACATGCCTACAACTGTTATTCTCTAAAAACTGCCTACTCAGATTGGGATCCATAGAGTAAAGGGAAATGTGCAATAGTTTTGCTCCTTAATCATGGTTTGGGGTGAGGGTAGAGGCAAGATAGGGACTGGCAAAGGGACAGCAGATGGAATTTAATGGACCGCCCAAATCTATGAAACTCTGGGTGGTGCACAACACTGAGAGCAATGGAATCAAAAATAGCAAGAAAGGAACAATTTATGTCCTAGTTAACTGGCAGATTTCATGAAAGTTTTCCATCGGCTCAAGGATAGATGGATTGTACTTCAATTCAGCAAGAAGGAAAGGCTCTTGCAATGGCCTTATATCCTAGTTTCTTCAAGGTGGTGGTGATGATGTTACAATGACGTGTAAAAAATAGTGAGGGCTACATAGCAAAGGGTTTATTCAACAGGACCACTGATTTCTGATACAGGTAGTCCTTAACCTATGACCACAATTGGGCCCAAAATGTCTGTTGCTAAGCAAGACAGTTGTTAAGTGAGTTTTGTCCCATCTTACAACCTTCTTGCCACAATTGTTAAGTGAGTCACTGCAGTTGTTAAATTAGTAACATGGTTGTTAAGTGAATCTGGCTGCCCCATTGACTCTGCTTGTCAGATGGTCACAAAAGGGGATCACATGACCCCGGGATACTGCAATGGTCATAAATACCTGCCAGTTGCCAAGCATCCAAATTTTGATCATGTGACCACAGCGATGCTACAATGGTTGTAAGTGTGGAAAAATGGTCATAGGTCATTTCTTTCAGTGCTGTTGTAACTTTGCTGTTGTAACTCTAAATATGTCTGCTACTGGAATCTGCTGTTCTTGTACTATATAAAACTACATCAGCTCTGCCTTTGGTTTTTGCCCCCGTTTCAGTTAACCCAGAAACAAAAAGAGAAAATGGAGAGAAGGGAAACAGACAGAGCCGATGGAATAAATATTGCTTTCCTAATCTACATGTTCAAATGGTTGCCGATGCAGCCTGGTGTGACAGAGGTTTTGTAGATTCTTAATTCATGGAGATCTACGACTTCAACATTTTAGCTTCCAACTATCTCAAAATGAAGCAGACAAGGTAGAGTTTAGAAATACTCTTTTTTTTTTTTTTTTTTTTTGGGGAAGGTTGGGGGAAGGCTTCAAAATCCCGCAAGGCAATTACATCAGTGAAAGGCTCACAACTGAGCCTTGCAGAATTAACACTGTTAGTCATCTGCTGCTTTTAAGATAATCGTCTGCTGAATCTACCAAGGCCTTTGAATTTATTTTCTAGCCAGCCGCTTTAGTAAGTGGCCTTCCATGCTGGGTGAGCCTGAACCCGATAGAATAACTTATTTGTACTTCCTTTCTAACCTGACTTTTCGTTGGCTTCCACAGTCTCCCTGAAACAGGGCGGGAAGGTCTGAAGATTAAAATGTGAATGCCAAAGTAACATTTAACCAGCATAAAATCACAGTGGCCTTCGATTACACCAAAGCTTCTCAACATTTATGGAAATGTAACCATCTGAAATGATATAGGCAGCTCTTGCATGTATAAAACTAAAGATTTCATCTGGGGTTTAGGATGAGGAAGAAATAAATGTGCAGGTAGTCCTTGACTTACAATCATTCATTTAACAACTTTTCAAAGTTATGGCAGTGCTGAAAAACGTTATGTGACTCAGTCATCCCACTTACGACTGATAAACTTATGAATCAAAGCAAATTATAAAAATCTCTTGGTCCAGGAATGAATGCAGCTGACACCCGGGACCGATCTGTGCAAAGGCCTTCTTAGACACAGGTGCCACCTGCTCTTCAACCAGGAGCTGCATATCCAGAAAAAAAAATACAACCCTCAGTTTACACATCCAGTCCCAAATGAAGAAGTCCTACCCAATCCAGAACATCTTGTTGAAATCATCTAGTTTCTCCAAAGTCATCTCTGTGAGATGGAACATTTTCACACTTGGCAATATTTTAGTCAGCTTTGAGAAGCTGCTAAATGACCATTCCAAGCATATCCACGCTGATGATGATATCTAATTTGGTAATGAGACGTCTGCAACAAACCCACCAAGCTCGGAGAGCACCAAGGACCCCATAAAGCATACCCTCACACTCACATCCCATCCTACATTAGGATTGTGCTTGTTTTCCCACCAACAACCACCAAGGAATAGTGGGAAGAGAAAAGAAGCTGGGAAAATCCCCCAATCGTGTTCCTGAAATTATCCCACATTAAATCAGTAAGGACAGTACCTTGTTTCTCAGGCACAATAGGAATCAACAATAAGCACAGTTTATGCCAACATATTCTTCTGCCACTTGAAGGACTAGACAATAGAATAATGCAGCCACTTGCTGCATTGCTTACTCTTAAAGGGATAAATGCCTATTTGTGCAAAGAAAAGGCAATAACATTCATTCATTCAATGATATAAAAAGAATAAAAAAAATTGCTGGTTCTTTTAATAGTGTGGGAAGAAAGGGATGGAGGAAGGGATGGAGGAAGGGATGGAGGAGATAAAAGAGGAAGGAAGGAAGGAAGGAAGGAAGGAAGGAAGGAAGGAAGGAAGGAAGGAAGATAAATGGAAGGTAGGTAGATAGGGAGGGAGGGAGGTAAGAAGAAAGGGAGGGAGGGAGGGAAGGAGGAAAAGAAGGACTTAAAATGCATATATCATTACAGAATAGAAAAGTCTATTGAAACTGTCTGCCTTTTCTATTTCTTTTGTTGGCTAACCTCTGTCAAACTTTGAAGGACTGTAATGAAAACTGGCAGAATTTTGTTTCCACGGTGCCGAGAGTCCAGAGGCTGCAATTTCCAGATATAAATACCTATCAATTGGTTTCCCACAAGCATCAGAGAGGTGAGGAAAGAAAACCTTTTCTTTGAAGTAAAATCAGACATTATGTGTGTGGGATGGGGGTGGAGGTGAGGCTGTCATTTACTTTTCATAAAAGCTAGCAAGTGCTAAAAAAGAGAGAATAGAGTTTTCTTTGTACTGCCACACTTTTCCATCTTTGCCTTTTTAGAAGTGGGATAATTTTTTAGAAGAAATTTGAGGACTTGATCCGCTAAGTAAAAGCTGCCAAAGCGAGTGAGGTTTGTTTATTTCAAGTTTTAAGTACAATTCAGTTGCTTTCCTGGTAAACTATCAAATGCAGCTTAGTGTGTGATGCCACACAATATCTACTGAATTGAAAGAGCCACCTGGGCTAAGTGGGACTTACTCTGATGGAGGCATGAATAGATTTGTAGCCTAAAATCATTGAAAAACCAGCAGGCAATCATGTCAGACCAAGAACAGCCTGTGCCATATCTGGGTTAGTTCCAGGGGTGGGTTCCAACTTACCTCGCTGCTGGTTCGCTTCCTCCCGTGCCGTGTGGGCGCGCCTCGTGGGTGCGTGCGCGCTTCGTGCGTGCATGCATGCGCAGTAACAAAAAATCCGGGGGGGGAGCCAAAAAAAAAGATGGCGACCGCATGCACAGTGCCAGAAGTCGGCTTCTACGCATGCTCAGAAGGAAAAAATTTAAAAAATAAAATAAAAAAAAATTCAAAAAAATTTCAAAAAAAAAAAGATGGCGGCCCCCACGGACCGGCACCGACCGATCCGGTTCGGTGACGTCATCGTGATGTCACCAGCGGGCCGCTACCGGTTCGGGAGAACCGGTCCGAACCGGGAGGAACCCACCCCTGGTTAGTTCCCAGTATGATAAAAATTCAGAGGATTGTTATGTAAAGAGACAGCATCAAACTTTCCCAATACAAGCAAAGAGACCAGGCACTTTTCCGGATGACAGGAAGGCTGTTGGGAACAAAATTTTTTTAAAAAGCCTCCAACTACGGCCATGAGATTATAACTGGTTCAAAATGGAAAGAGCTCAGCTGAAATTCTTGTCATCTCGTTCCTTTCATCCCAGCAAATCTTGCTGAAGAGAACACGGTGAGAATCTCACTAGAAGAATCGCTGGAAGCAGCTTCCAAAAAGTCTGACATCTCTCAGAAGGATCAGAGGATAAATACTGTAGCTCTCCAAGGCTGCTCAAGGGGTTGAATTAAATTGGGAAAATAAACCTGTTCCACAGCAAATGAGGAACACTACATTTCAAGACTACACCACATCATCATCTAAGCAACTCTTGATGACCTCACGAACAGGCCCATGCAGGTTTTTTTTGGTGTTGGTGACAATACAACAAAGGTTGTCATTGTCTGCTTTGGGATTTTTACTCGCTAACTATCCTACAGCCTTGGTGGTAGTGTGTCTTCCAAGTACTGACATATTTGGGTTCCTCCTCCTCCTTCTGCTTCTGATTCATGGAGCTACCTCCTAAGAATGTTTTGATTCAGCTGATCAAACCAGCAATCAAAATGGAACTGGGCACATGGCACGTATCGCAGACATCTTGAAATCAGGTGCAATGAATTGGTCTGTTTCCAAACATAATTTAAACTGTCAAGCTTCAGCTATTAAAGTTCTACATGGCCTAGTACAGCAGCCACCAACCTTTTGGGCACCAGGGAACGGTTCCATGGAGAAAGGTTTTTCTGCGGACTGGAGGGGGTGTGGTTTTGTGTGCTGCCTACATTCCACAGATGGGGCTTCCCTTCTTTGCGTGGACCAGTTGCTGGCATCCCTCGGACCGGTGCCAGTCCACAGACCGGGGATTGGGGACCTCTGGCCTAGTTCATACATAGTTAGAAGATCATCTTCTCTAACAGGAGTGTCCACAGAGAAGCTGGCTTACCACAACAATCCATTTAAATCTTGCCCATTTTTTTTACATATATTGCAAAATATGTAGAAAAGGGGCGAGACTTTGATCACTTGGTTGTGGTTACCACCTTGACTTTTTTCACTCTCTCTGTATGGATACCCTTGTTCTCCTTGAATCTGCTTGAGAGTAATAATTTACATCTTCAGAGTTTTCCTCCTGAATCCCACCATTGTGAGAGATGATGGGTGGTTTGATTTTAGCACTTCGACTCCAGGAATTGAAATTCACACTATGAAGGACATTCAAAGAAGATTTACACAATGCTCTTTCCCCAAATTCACCTCTTAGCTTCATTCACATCAGAAGCATTCTTGAATTAACAAATCATTGGCCCTGTTTTGTTAACCTATTATTACCAAAAACAAAAAAACAAAAAAAAAAAACACCCATTGTAAATAAAAAAGAATTCAGGAATTCCAAACCTGCTAATATCTGTTTATAGACGCCCTAATTAATTCATGAGCCATGAGCCAAAGTCCAAAAGAAATATAAAGATTTATTAGGAGCGCCATTCCGGAAATACTCCGATGCAGTCAGAACTGAGTTCACCCAGGCTGCACACCCTCATGACCCTGTTTCCCCCTTCTCATTGGACATGTCATAAATCACAATTTCCCATGAACCATGTTGGCGGGTTGTAAACCCCACACCCCTCCTTCTGATTCCGGTAGCCTAGGACACAATCAGTAAAAGAAGTATTTGTGGAATGTAGTTTCAGTTAGAGCAGTCAGCCACTCCTTCAGCTCTCCCCCCCACTCCATTTCATGGCTCCATTTCAGCTCTCCCCCCCACTCCATTTCAAGAGCCGAGGTGGCGCAGTGGTTAGAGTGCAGTACTGCAGGCTACTTCAGCTGACTGTTTAGCAGTTCGGCGGTTCAAATCTCACCGGCTCAAGGTTGACTCAGCCTTCCATCCTTCTGAGGTGGGTAAAATGAGGACCCAGATTGTTGGGGGCAATATGCTGACTCTGTGAACCGCTTAGAGAGTGCTGTAAAGCACTGTAAAGCGGTATATAAGTCTAAGTGCTATTGCTATTGCTATGGCAACTTAAAATCTTTGCAAGTTGACAGTCTAATTCTCAGCTGCAATCTTCAGAATGAAAAGATACATATACACTCAGCCGTTTAACATCCAGTGTTTCCTTTGCTAATGGCTACTAAAAGCAATTATGATTGACATCTCCTTTATCAACTCCACCCCCATATTTCTATCTCTTTTCCCCACTCCCATCCACAGGGCCTATATTTAAGATGCTGTCTCAGAAGTATAGGTAGACCTCAACTTACGACCACAATGGAGCCCAAAATTTGCATGGCTAAGTAAGACAATTGTTAAGTGAGTTTTGCCCCATTTTACGTTTCTTGCTACAGTTGTTAAGTGAATCACTGCAATTGTGAAGTTAGTAACACAGTTGTTAAGTGAATCTGGCTTTCCCACCAACTTTTGTCAGAAAGTGGCAAAAGGTGATCACATGACCCCAGGCCACTGCAACCGTCATAAATACATGCCAGTTACCAAGCATCTGAATTTTGATCATGTGACTATGGGTATGCTGGAACAATTGTTTGAAAAATGGTCATAAGTCACTTTTTTCAATGCCGTTGCAACTTCAAATGGTCACTAAACAAAGGATTGTAAGTTGTGGACTATCTGTATCCCTCATGCATCCCATAAAATGGGCTTGGATCCATGAAAGCTTATGCAACAATAAATTGGTTAACCTTTAAGATGCTACAAAGTCCTTCACTGCTTTTATTGGTTAAAACAGTAAGATTATTCCTCTGGATTTGTTTTTAAAATGATCTAGTGCAGGGGCATCAAACTCAATTTCATTGAGGGCTGCATCAGGGTTGTGTTTGACCTTGGGGGGCCAGGGTGGGTGTGGCCAGGGTAGGCATGGCCAACTCGATGTCACTTGTATCGGGGGCACCTGTGGAGGCCTGAGCACTCTGCCAGCGAAAACGGGTTCCCGAGCTCCATTTTTGGCTGCAATGGTCTCCTGCAACCCTCTGCCAGCGAAAACGGAACTCGGGAGGGCCGAGGCACTGGGGGTCGGTCCTTCGCTGTTTCCAGGGCGGCCCTGCGGGCCAGATCTAAGTACCCCATGGTGAAGTTACAATGGCACTGAAAAAAGTTAGTTATGACCATTTTTCACACTTATGACTGTTGCATCATCCCCATGGTTACATGATTTACATTTGGATACTTGACAACTGGTTCATATTCAGGATGGTTGCAGTGCTCCGGGGTCATGTGATCATCTTTTGAGACTTTCTGGCAAGCAAAGTCAATGGGGAAGCCAGATTCACTTAACAACCGTGTTACTAATTTAACAACTGTACTGATTCACTTAAGAAATGTGGCAAGAAAAGTTGTAGAATGGGGCAAAACTCACTTAACAAATTTCTCACTTAACATCATCAATTCTTCGCTCAATTGTGGTCGTAAGTTGAGGACTACCTGTAAATAGGTGTGAACGTATGCTCTGTAATGATTGAAGGACATATCGAGTCACTATAGAATTTCTGCTGACTTTCATACCTTCACCTCAAAGGAATTGGTTTTGCTCACTTCAAAAACATACTAAAGTACTGCCTTGAAATTCCTAATGGGCAGCCCATCCAGACATTGATCAGATTCACAATAGTTAGCTCCAAACAATGTACTAAACCAGACAGTTCCAGACCATTTGCTGAGCTGCAGTGAAACACCTCGGGGCCTTACACCAGCTTTAATTAATAACCAATCAATGCTATTTATTAAGTAATATTTGTGACTAATGGCACACAAGGCAATCAAATAAGTCACTGACTTTTTATGGGAAATTTAGCTCAAAGACTACTCTGAGATTAGCATACAAAGCAATACATCTATAGAGAATGTAATATATTCAATTCAATTAAGGAGAAACTGACAGTTCAAAGAAAGATGAGAAAGCAAGGGATTCTGAGAAGCGGCTCACTTTAACCGAGCACATACAGGGCTCAGCTCTAGAAGGGGAACGCAGGAAAATAAAGATGTAGTCTTAACATTTGTTGGTACAGCAAAGAAGAAGACAAATTCTAAGGCTTCTTGCTGCAGCAAAGAAAGAAAAGCATCTGGGTAGGATAAAGAATGAGAAGATGGCATTGCAATGAAAATTGTATCCCTTTCATTTGTGCAATGTCACACTCACATATGAAAAAAAGAAGGGCTTGTATCATGGCACCACTTCTGCCAACTTTTCTGATTTCTCCCCACTGGATATCACTGCAATGGGTGGAGTGGGAGACAGAAGAGACACCAATACCAAAAGAAGCCTTGGGATACCAGCTCTATCTATTTTCGGCATATATCATGGCATGGCATGATGAGACCATTGAATTCTGTGAATGCTTCAAAGTTTTAGTAACAGACAACCATAAATGAACTTCTAAGTGCCTTCACTGGCTCCATTATTTTTCTTAATGTTTTCTATCCTCTGTTTGACATGTACAACCTGTATGACTATTTGAATCCAAGGTTCAGCTATATCCACTTGCATGCTGAGGCAACTCTCAAAATTTCTGGTGATGAATCTGAATACCCCAGTACAATCCCTTCAAAAAGGCCTTTTAGTTAAAAAATTATCATTTACAATATCTATTACCCATCATTCCTTTCCCTCATCCCCTTAGAATGAGAAGATAAAAGCACCCTATTAATTCCCTAAGTTCTCAAGTCATTTGATTTTCATTTCTGTTCATTTGCTGAACTTCCCTAGAAAAGTATAAAAATGATGCTCCAACATTAATAACAGAAGAGGAGAACAAGAATCCCAAAAATGTCTATTGTTTCTGTAGGAAGTTAGCACCTACCCCCCTCCTAGAGGAATGAAATATTTTAGGAAATAATTAAAAAGGCAGAATATTATATTTCCCTTGCTGAGAAATGGAGAAACAGTTTTTTAGGCAGAAAATAGACTAACTCTTAATAGCCCCCACCTTTGTCAATGGACCATTAAGACCAGAGCAAACTCACTCATCCCCCCAACCTTTGTCAATGGGCAGTCTATTCTACATAACAAAGAAGAACCGTAATAGGAATCCCAAAACCATCTCACCACATGGCACCTGAGAAGATTACAACACAGAAAAAGCCTACAGAGTTCGCTAAGACCCCCGCCCCTGGGAGTCTGACAGCCAATGGGATACATTTCTTACACAGGAACAGGAAACTCTTAAGGTGGGGCCCAACAGAGAGTATAAAAAACTCAGGTACTCTCAGCAAGCCCCTTCTCTTCTTCAACATCTTCGAGGCATGTGATTCCCCCTTTTCCCCAGGACCTCAGACCATGTGGTCCTGCTGTCCACCATTAAACCATCTTTCCAAGCAGTCACCATGCTTCCAGTGTCTTTTTCCCCAATTGGAACCGAACCCAGAAAGATATTCCTTACAACATTTCAAAAAAGAAAACGTTAAAATAAAACATTGTAATTTTGTGTTTTAACTTTTTATTTGTTAATAAAAATTTTATTTAAAAAAGAGAAAAGAAGAAGATTCAAAGATCCATTTTTGGTGACATCCAGGATCCAATTAGTAAATAAGCACCCCATTTTAAGACCATGTTCTGACTTTTTCTTTTGAAATACATTTTGAAAGATCTTGTCAGTATTACAGACACATAACAGTCCCTTGTTTCAAGAAAGTGAGCGAGAGGGGCTACTTTCAGCATGTCTACCTAGCATAATGGCATATTTAATATTGTAAAATAACAGTCACTCAGGAAACGTAGAAAATGAACTAGACCACGGGTGTCAAACTCGATTTCATTGAGGGCCGCATCAGGGTTGTGTTTGACCTCGGGGGGGGGGGGGCATGGCCAAGTAGGCGTGGCCAGCTCAACATCCAGCTCAACGTCACACGTGTCAGGGCGCCTGTGGTGGCCCGAGTGCTCTGCTAGTGAAAACAGGCTCCTGAGCTCCGTTTTCTGCTGCGACAGCCTCCTGCAACCCTTTGCCAGTGAAAACGGAGCTCGGGAGGGCTGCACGTGGCCTTCCCGAGCTCCGTTTCTGCTGGCAGAGGCACTGCGGGCCAGTCCTTCGCTGTTTCCAGGGTGGCCCCACAGGCCAGATCTAAGTACCCCGCGGGCTGGATCTGGCCCCCGGGCCTTGAGTTTGACACTCCTGAACTAAACGAACACATCTTCCTAAACAAAAACAAAGTATGCTCTGATGTGAGATTCCCCACTCTACTATGCTGTTTTACCCATGAATTACAAGTGTAAGGAATTCCACCACGCATTTGTATATATATAAACATTTGAAATTTAATGCCAGCACAGCAGTTTAATCATTTTATGTCACCAGCCACAGGAGGAAAAAAAAGGGAATGTTTTACACAGCAAAGAAAGGCATCTACTATACAGTGTGTCTGTTTGGAGGCTGAAGAAATATTGAGCCTTGGTGCAAAGAGATGGCGAGCTTTTAGGGAGAAGAAAATGCATTTTAACCTCCTAGACCTGTCTTCTTTACAGTGGAGGCTTTCAAGTTGAACTCTTCTGCCACCTCATGGCCAGGATAAGCAATTGTCAATGTCTCTCTCAGTCTCTTATCTTTCTCCCTCTCAAGGCTAATCCAAATAAGTGGCAGGCTAAGGCCAAAAGTCTTGATGGCTCCATAGCATCCCAGCTACCGCAAGTGACAAAGCTGGGAGTTGATGGCCTAGCATGTTCTACCACCCCCGAGGGTGGCAGGCTATTTTAAAGGGGCTGAGTGAAGTTATAGGGTAACCACAACTTGGTTCTTCAACAGAGGAAAAATGAGCTCTGTCTTCCCATACGGTTGCCTAAGGTAGCTTCCTTCCTTCGCTACATGGTAGGACAGGCCCCATAGTGAGTACCTTTGATGAACTTTGGATACTATGAAATAACAGTGGAGATTCTGATCTTATTTCCAGCTTAATTTCTAGCTGCAAGCCAGTGAAGTCCATATCCAAACAAAGCTTCCTTATTGGATTATCTCAGCTGGACAGGTAGATAATAAGATTTGAGTGGCATGTAATCTCCTACACACACAAGGCATGAATGTGCGAAGAATCATCAAACTGTGATCTGCTAACAAAGAAAAGTAAAAACAGCAGGACGTTCATTGCAGTATTAATGATAGATGCCTGTAATCTTCTGACTAAGAGATTCTCTTGTTCCCAGCCAAATTCATTAGTCATAGTCTTTGTTTCACGTTAGAATAAAACATTTTATTCACATTGACTTCTTCCCAATGCAGTCCCATCAATGCATGGAGAACAACATGGCAGACACAAATGGCTTCAGTGGTGCAGCAGGGAAATAATCATTGATCAGATCTGGACCACAACTCTAATAGTCAAGAGAAAGATGGTTGTGTTCAGATGTTTCAGGGCACAGAAACGTTTTCCCTCTTTTTCTCTCACCAGTATGTATACATGCACATTTGTGTACACCATCTTTGAAAAGCAGAGACCAGGATGAATGGATGGATGGATGGATCGATCGATCGATCGATTGTCCCCTGAATACTAACGCAAAGAATATAAAGAGCCTATAGTTCAGAAGCTACGGCGTTCCCTTTGAAGGAAAGTTTCCTTTTGCTTGCAAAATTCATGAAAAATAATGAATTATTTATTCTTTTAAATTTTATTTCACACAGTCTTGGTTGGATGGCCAGCCTAGTTTTGATACAATTTGAGTGATGTGAAATATGATATTTACATTCTGCTTCCCATGTTAGAAAACGCTGACATGTGAGGAACTGTTGTGGCTTGCCCAAGTCCCGCGTAGCTGCTCATGGATCCGGAAGACCAAGAACCGACCATGGGGTGGCAAGAGCAGTTTGTATCTCCGGCACCTGAGTCCGAGACCGAGGAGGACGCAGGGCCAGAGGACGATACTCAATCAGGGCCTTCTGCACCTCCCCAACAGGAGTTAAGTGACTCCAGTGAAGAGGAGGAGCCTCTGATTGATGCTAGGGCACGCAGGGCAGCTAGCCGGCAAGAGTGGCTTTGTAGAAGGAGGTCTCCTCACAGGTAAACCTGCAGGCAGAGCGGCCACGCCCTAAGACTATATAAGGTTGAATCACAATGGAAACTGTTGCTGGAAACAAAGAATGTATTTTACCTCTCTGGAGAAACCCTGAAATTAACTTATTACTAAGCATTTATTAGTGATAAAGCCTTCTTTATTTTGGACAACAGTGTGTGTGTGTCGTTTCCTGGGGGCTTGCCGCGCTGGGTCACAACAGGAACAATATAGGTAGTCCTCGACTTACAACCATTCATTTAGTGACCGTTCAAAGTTAGAATGGCACTGAAAAAAGTGACTTATGACCATTTTGCACACTTACAACTGTTGCAGCATCCCCGTGGTCATGTGATCAAAATTTGGATGCTTGGCAACTGGCATGGATGTATGATGGTTGCAGTGTCCCTGGGATATGTGGATCGCCTTTTGCAACCTTCTGACAAGCAAAGTCAGTGACAAAGCCAGATTCATTTAACAACTGTGTTGCTAACTTCACAATTGCAGTGATTCTCTTAACAACTCTAACAAGAAACATTGTGGGGCAAATGGGGCAAAACTCACTTAACAATTGTCTTACTAAGCAATGCAAATTTTGGGCTCAATTGTGGTTGTAAGTCGAGGTCTACCTATACTGCTGAGAAAGCATCAACATCACCCTTTTGCCTAACCTTCTAACAAGCAAAGTCAACTGGAAGCCAGATTCACTTAACAATTGTGTTACTAACTTAACAATTGCAGTGATTCACTTAACAACTGTGGCAAGAAAGGTCATAAAATGGGCCTAAACTCACTTAACAGCTATCTTGCTTGGCACCAGAAGTTTGGGGCTCAGTTGTGGCTGTATATCGAGGACTACCTGCAATTAATACATGTCTGTGTTTGCCAAAGGATCGAACAAGGATTTGTTTCATAATACAGACAATAAGACAAGTGAATTGTGTTTTGTTTTTGTTGTTACCGTGCTGCTCTTATTACAACTAGATTTGATTGTAGTAGAGGATTTGCCTTGCACAAGAGAAAGGAACACAGTTGCTTTGAAGTTCTGTCCCTCACTGGCCGTGTAAGGGGAGGTAGTGTGACGATTATGAAGCAACAACTTGTGTGATGACTAGGAAGCAACAGTTCAATTTTAATCATAGTACAGTCTGAATGTGACATTTAATTAGGAAGAAAAGTACAGGGTTATTCAAAAAGAATGAACCAATTTCATGACGCAATATTTTATTAAGGAAAAGTAATACAAAACTCCAGCCAAGTCACAAGTATTCTACTCACAATCAACTTTTATTTCCTGTCGTACAAGTGTTCAATGTGGCCTTCACAACTTAGATAGCTCCTCTTTCAAATGGTCACTGACTCATTACATGACGATGCTTGAGAACTGAAGCAATGCGCCATGAAATCGGTTCATTCTTTTTGAATAACCCTGTATTTTCCTGACTCTGCCGTTGTGTTTGGTACAGTGCTTGATTGTTAACCAAAAGTGTCTTGAGACATAGTTTCCTCTTCTTTGATCAGCCCCTGGTGACCTCCTTGTGTCATGTTTTTGCTATCCTTTTATAACTTGGAATGTGTGTGTGTTTTCGGTTTCTTTCTTATGCTGGTTGTGAAATCTTGCCTTCTGGGACAGGTGGCCTCTTTTTCAGCACCATTTGATACATTGCACTTCAGATCCTGGATATGCCATGTCCTGATCCAGATCATATGGACCCAGGGCAGATCCACCTTTTCCGCTTGCCTTATCGCCAGTAGAGGACACCCAGCACAGAAATGAATGGCATTGTCCTCCTCCCACTCCCAGTCCAGGCCCATGTTTTCCAGCTTTGATTCAAAACTGTTGATTTGATTTCCCCTGTCGGAGCCTTCTTGTTTCCCCTCATTGGAAAGGAACAAGGAACTCAGAAACACACTAACAAGGATCTTGGTGACTTGGTTTGTGTCCCACCAGCTCAGTGTTCTGCAGGCCCTGTTGGATATGAGATGTTTTATTGGCAAGCTACATTCATGGGTCTTAACGACAGCCCATATCAAAGCGGTGTTTTCTTTCTGACAATTTATTTCCCTATAGACTATCCTTTTAAACCATCTAGGGTTGCATTTACAACAAGAAATTGTCATCCCTATAAAACCTGGGCTAAGTTTCCCTATAGACGTTTTACAGACATTTCCCGGCAGACTGCTTTTTTAAGTCATCTAT
>QLTV01002260.1:967944-998264 GCA_003457575.1 Thermophis baileyi
TATTCTCCATACTGAAATAATATTTATTATATTCTATTATATTATATTATTATATTATTATATTATATTATTACACTACATTACATTACATTACATTACATTACATTACATTACATTACATTACATTACATTACATTACTATACTATACTATACTATACTATATTTATATATTATATTAATATGTCACTTTGTAGGACTGCCCCATCCTGAAGTAGTATACCAGACCAGAAGGCTATGGACCATGTGCACCACTGACGGCCATGCGACTTTCTGACCTTTCAGCACTCATTGGAGAGTCTTAAACAAGTTTACTTAACACCCCAGTGTTCCAGACTATATAAAGCTGACCCTGATCAAAAGGAAAGTCTATCAGCACTTGCAAATAAGCCAATTGTTAAGTGTAGCTGCTGACTGGCTGGTGCTGTGCTATTAATTGCAAGCAGAAGATGCTTAGAATCCCACACCAACCTCTTGTTCTCCTACTGCCACAGCAACAAAATTCAGTAGGACTTATTCTTGAGTGCATTTATATCAAATACAATTTCAAAGCCAATGTGTTGAGTACCTTTGTTTAACATTATTGGATCCATGTGCAGTGATAACTTGGGTTTTTATAATTAAACCACTAATTCCTATGCATGCTGGCAGGCAAGGCCGTTTTTAACACACTTCCAGAGATCAATCAAATATGATGACGATGTTGAGGTAATCTTGAAAGGATCCAGTACATCAGAAATGACACCCCTTCAGCATCCCTCATGATTTAGTCGTGGCTCTTCATCCCTACTGAAGTGAACTGGAGGAAAACCAAAGAATACTCTATCCAGAGGACATAGCCATCAGTTGGTCAAACGCCAGTAAATTAGCTTTCAATGATTTGTGGATTTTACTCTCAGCAACTGCCATTAAATTCAGTTCTGGCACACTGAGGACATGATATACACGTACTGTACAATGTGCTAAATAAAGCACAGAAAATCTTGTCTAATGCCAAGGCTGTTCAATTCAAACTCCACTGCAACACAAAAGATGTGTTTGCTATTTTTGCACAGGGGGCATTTTCAGATGTTTTGGAGTGGATTTCCAGTAGCTATTTCCTTTTTTAACCTTAGAGCTGTCTTGGGGGTGGGGTGGAATCAAACAACTGACATTTTCAAAATCTTATTAGGCTTACGTTGGCTGAGTGGGCACAAAAGATAACTCCCAAGTGATCATATTTTCTTTCTATCAAGACAATAGCTGGGGAATGAGAGAAGGGGCGTTGGTCTTACCTGATACGCCTCTTCTCCGAAATGTGGACTTTGATCCAAAATCTTTTTATTTACTCCTGGATGTACATTTTCTTCCCGCTATTGCCTAAACAACAATGGGAGATGGGCTTAAATCCCTGCTAGAACATCACCAAAATAAGATTTCTTCCTTTGGCTATGGATTTCTGTTGGCCTCTTTCAAAATGGTCTGCACTCTTTGGACATCTTTCCAGAAGTGAAAGGTTGGCATCAAAACAAGTTACAAAATAGAACAGTAAGCCCTCTAACTAGTGAAACTTACTATATGAGCCCATTAAAAAGATAAGACATCCCACCAAGGACAACATTAATTCATCAGTATAGTTTTCTTAGAAGTCTTGCTGTTGCCTTCTTCCCTATCTTGCCCACAATCTTGGAGTTTGCTATGGTTTCCCAACCTAGTACTGGTTAGCTTTTCTTAACTTCCAAGTTCAGACAAACTGCAGCAAGTGCTGAGGTAATTATAAACAATAAGAAATGCTCTCTCAGCATTCTGGTAAATTGCATCTACTACAGCTGGAAAATATCAAGCTGGGAAGACTCATCTTTTGTAAGTAATGGGCTACTTTGTCCTGATCCTGACAACAGGCTGAATCTCTGAAGTTGTATTCTAAAAACACCTTTTGAAAGAAAGCCAAGTTTTAATGTCTGAATAACAGCTAGACAGATGCCAATGACCATGGTTACTTGTTGGAGCACTTGAGAGAGAACAAATGGGGTTTGGGAAGTCCTCTTTGGAATGACTTGGCTCCTATTCTTCTCGTTGCACATCTATTTCATTCCCTGGACACAATTCTATTCTATTATTTAATATCAATATGAGCTTTTTGAGAAAGGGCATTCATAGATTTGAAGTTAGATGGCACCAGTTTGCTGATGATAGATGATACACAACCTTTTTTCCATTCCTGCTAATTTAGAGTTAGATACATTTAGGGTGTCCTAAATAAGTTTGATGTGGAAAAATAATCTGCAGTTAAACTCAGAAACAATGATTCTGGAGAATGGATTTTAGTATTCGGGAAATATGCCTTTTAGGATAAGGATGCACCCCCATTTATAGGCCGTATTCTAATCTGGCAAGATTCCTTGGATCCAGCTCTTATGATAGACAGCCACAATATTGGTGACAAAAAGGGATTTGTCACCTGATAAATCACCAGAAGTGAAAAGACCTGGTTTCACTCACACGCCTGGGCCAACTTATTGCCATGTGTTCTTTTTTTTATGGGGCAGTCCTTGAACTTGATGCAAAAATTGCAGCTGGCCCAAAATACGGTGAGTGGTGCTTAAAATCATACATTTAAAAGAGCCGAGGTGGCGCAGTGGTTAGAGTGCAGTACTGCAGGCTACTTCAGCTGACTGTTTAGCAGTTCAGCGGTTCAAATCTCACCGGCTCAAGGTTGACTCAGCCTTCCATCCTTCTGAGGTGGGTAAAATGAGGACCCAGATTGTTGGGGGCAATATGCTGACTCTGTGAACCGCTTAGAGAGTGCTGTAAAGCACTGTAAAGCGGTATATAAGTCTAAGTGCTAAGTGCTATTGTCCCCCTGATGAAACAGTTGGTGAATATTTGCTTTTCAGATCAAATTCAAGATGTTCCCTGTGATGCTTGAAATGTTACACGACTATCACCCCAAGCTCCCTATGAATGCCCACTTTTAGGTCAGTGCCTTTTGTGAGTTCAGCCAAGGATGCATTTGGGCTCAAGGACTGGTGCTTTCTCCATTGCAGATCCCACAGGGTGTGACAAATTATCAGTGGAATTGAAGCAAGCCCCCTTCTTGCAGTCTTTGTATTTTTAGCTATATCTTTTTATTAATACCGTAATTGTTTTTATCAGGTTTTTTAAGAGAGGGAGATTGCATTGCTGCAAGCAACCCAGAGATGTAAAGTCAGCTGGCCACATAAAACTTTGAAATAAATCAGTCGCTAATTTCTTGCTGCAAAACCTCATTTTAGTTGTCTGTCATGTCAACTGGCATCAACCTCATTCTTTGCAGGCTCCTTCTTAAAAGCTCCATGCTATTCTCACCTCTGCCCAGCTGCCCCTATGTAATATTGATGTCCATGGCTTATGACTGGCACTGTCTCTGATGTTGCTCTGTAGATGGTGCCAATCATAAGCAGAGGGCATCAATATTACATAGGGACAGCCGGGTAGAAGCAGGCGAGGGAGCAGGCACTCAGAAATTGCACAGAAGAGCTCCAGGAAGGAGGATTTGCAAATAAAAAGGAAATAATTATTGTCACAGCAATCTTTGTCTAAAGTAGGGGTGTCAAACTCACATCGTCACGGCAGTATCACGTGACGTATCGGGACTTTTTCCCCCTTTGCTAAAGCAGGCGTGGGCATGGCCAGCGCGTGATGGAGTTTGACAGCCCTGGTCTAAAGGAATGTTGTGTCCTCTACAGGTGAAATTGGGTTAATTAGACTGCTTGTATACTCAGAATACTGATCAATTTCAGTTGGAACAAGTTTTCCAATGCTTTGCAAATGAAATCCAGATGGACTGAATAGATGGGATGGGGGAATCAAGTTATCATTTGCAGTCTTTCAGCTACCGGTACTAGTGTTGGAACATGTCCACTGACCATATTTGCTATTCTATTCCATACGGCCAGGACATTTTTTTCCCTTCAAAGTCTAAATATTTATTTTATTTTTTATTTTATTTATTTATTTGTCAACAAGTGCAAGGAAACAGGACACATGAAAAAAATGGCACAAATAAATGGATATAAAGAAGCAAAACATAGCCATAAACACATAAAATGAGTACATACAAATGGGTACAGTAGGACAGGGACGGTAGGCACGTTGGTGCGCTTATGCACGCCCCCTAATCCAAAACTATTTGCAGTTTGAAGACCCAGCAATTCCCCCATCATCTACACATCAGCTTGAAACAGAAGCCTATAGGTTGCAATCCCATAAAAACCCCTCTGGGAGTAAATCCTGTTTAAATCAAGGTGACTTCCATCTTGAGGGTTCCTGTGCAGGCTTTTCCAGTAAGGGAGTATTCCAGATGGGGAGAAATTTAAAGGCTAAGAGCAAATAGCTAGGATTAAGGGAAAGAAAGAAGAGAAGGAATGCAAATTATCTGACAAGGGCCTTTTGAAATTAGCTCTCGTCTCAAAGCCAGATAATTGGTAGATAAAATAATTATTGTCTATAACAGTGATGGCGAACCTTTTTTTGCTCGGGTGCCAAAAGGGTGCGCGTGTGTGCGATAGTGCGCGTGCGCGTGCCCACACCCATAATGCAATGCCCTCCCATGCATGCGCGTACAACACCCCCGCCCCCGCGCTGCCCCCCCCCATGCATGCGCGCAGACCTCACTGAAGCCAAAGGACTTCCGGTAGGCCCATTGTGCCGTTTTTCACCCTCCCCAGGCTTCAGGAAAGCCTCTGGAGCCTGTGGATGGCGAAAAACGGGCCCATTGGGCCTACCGGAAGTTCGGAAATGAAAAACGGCACAACGGGCCTACCGGAAGTACCTGTTAGGTCTGTTTTTTGCCATCCACAGGCTCCGGAGTCTTTCCTGAAGCCTGGGGAGGGCGAAAACGGCCTCCCGCCGCCCTCCGGAAGGCCGAAAATCAGCTGGCCAGCGCGCACATGCGTGCTGGAGCTGACATAGGGCAACGCCTCGTGTGCCCTCAGATATGGCTCCGCGTGCCATAGGTTCGCCATCACGGGTCTATAATGTCTCACGTTGCTTTCTGTAATTTTCCTGCATTTTCCCCCTCTTTTTCTATGTAACAATTTCTTCCCTTTAAGTGCTTTAGGATCCATTTTTCCTCATGTCATCTGTAGCTGAATTTGTTCTCATTTATTTTTTAACATTTACTGCCCATTCTGTTGTTAAATATTTCCTTGCACACCAGAAGTGATCCACTATGTTTGCTGCTACTGCAAAAATCAGCCCACATTAATTCAATGGGACTTCCAGCATGATAAGAGTACAGTACTCTTTCTTGTCCTGGAAGGATTTCTTTCAGAAATACCTTTTGCTTTCATTCTTTAAAATGCAATGACAGTCAAAGTACCAATTTTTTTAAAAAAAATCCCAACTGTAAGTCTATTTTGGGTGAAGTTATATCTTCTTTCCTTTTTTTTTTTTTTTTTTTTTTGTAAAAAATGTTTTTTGTTTTGTTGTACACCATGCCCAACTTTTTTTTTTTTTTGCTCTATTCTCTCTTCAAGAACAAGGACTGAAATCTAAATGACAATCCTTAGAATGAAATACCTTTACAAATACTGGGAATGCTAAAATGGCTATGGTACTCAGTCCATCCCTTTTCAGAGGCACCCACAGGGCAGCCAAGAGAGAAAAGCAGCACCACACTCTTGAGACGCAAGATTCACCCTTTTTGTACGTGCACTGGTATGTCCACGCATATACAAAATGGGCACAGCTCGGAGCACACTGGCACAGTGTGACTTTCATCATTTTGATTGAAAACCTCCAATTTGGCAAAGATCTTTTTTTTCAAACTTCCATGCAAATTTGGAGCCATTAAGGTAAAATAGCTGCTCTGATTGCCGGACTCACAAATTAATTTCCAACTGAAATGAAGTGGGAACGAAGCTGCCTAGTACTCAAAAAAAGTCAATTGGTCCTGGAATTAACAATCAAATCTCCCCCAGGGTTGTTCCAAGGTTGCCTGGGCCTTTGCATCTCAAACTTGAGATGCCAAAGATAGGTAGGGCACTCTCAACGCTTCTGTACATACACATCCTCTTGTAATACGTCTAACACCAGCCTTATTGTTGTGATCTGACAGTCAAAACTGAGAAACAAACTCTTTTTTTATCAGTTTCCCATTGGATTCCTACACGCAATACACTGTTCATCCTATTATTTTCATCCTAACAACAATTCTACAACAGTTTAATTTTAGTCCTACTTTATGCAGAGGAAGAAGAGGCCAAGACACAACAAAGTCAGCTGAGACTAATTAAGAGGCATCTAAATGTGAAGGGCAACAGCAGTTTTACTTTCTATGGTTAAAACCATGCAATGAATACCCAGTAGGGGGGAAAAACAGATTTGAAGAGTTGCCAGTATAAATATGTAAATTAAGGTTTAACCTTAATCCAGGTGAAATTCAATTTTATTCTTGCCTTACCTATTTTCTGGAATGCGTTCTCAGCATGCCAGCCATGGGACACATATAATACAGTATACTGTATGCCCCGTATGCCTTCTCTGTAAAGTACTTTGATGATCTTTGTCAGGAAGCCAATGAAGCTTAAAAACAACACCTCCCTATTGATATAAAAGGCCTCATCCTGAGATGTGTCAGATTATTGTTTGATCTAAGATTATTTTCTACTCCAATTGGCAGCGGCACCCATTCAGCCTTTTCAACCCCTACCTGGAAGTGCCTGGGATTTAGATGTTTTGCAAGCAAAGATTGCATTTCTTCTCTAAATTGTGACCTTTCAAATGTGTGACTCTTCAGTTTTAATGATAAGCAAGGCCTCTGGCACATCACGGCCTCAGATGAAGAGGGTTGTCTATAATATATATATACAACTGATATCTTCTTAGCTGGAGTGGAGTGAAAACCTACTCACTCCTGTTCAATTCATAAAAGATTACTGATTTAACCTCTTTCCATAAACAGGATAGAAGCCATAGTTCAAGTTAGCTTTTCCATCTTCTGGAATCAATATACTATTAACTATATTATGAGGCGTGATCTTCTAGTGAAACCAAAGTTCCCTTTTTGTTAAATGAACATTAAGTGTCAAGATAGATCCGGAGCTGATACTGAAATAGCCAAATCATCTTGCAAAATAGATATTACAATGCTCGTAATCTTCAACTGAGACAATAAGAAGAATATTGTTCATAGCATGCTTCCACAAGGGAGTGGGTTAGCTTCAATAAAAATTAACAAATAAATTAAGTGGAATAAAACTAAAAAGATAGTGTAGATCGGGGTATCAAACTCGCGGCCTGCAGGCCGGATGTGTCACGTGCTGGCCACGCCCACCCGTTTTAGCAAGAAGGGGAAAGTTGCGATATGTCACGTATCATCCATATCTCTCTCTCTCTCTCTCTCTCTCTCTCTCTCTCTCTCTCTCTCTCTCCTCCCACCTTTAGTATTTTTACAAATAACCTAAGGCAGCAAACTTATTCAACACACCTTCCTCCTTCTATTTTCCCCACGACAAACAACCCTATGAGGTGGGTTAGGCTGAGAGAGAGTGACTGGTCCAAAGTCACTCAGCCAGCTTTCATGCTCAAAGTTGGACTAGAACTCACAGTCTCCTGGTTTCTAGCCTGGTGCCTTAAACATCAGACAAGATTGGGTCTCACTTTGAACCATGTTTTACTCAATTAGTCCACTGAACCGTAAGCTGGCACCCAGCCTGGGTTTGCACTCCCCTTTATGTTAAAATGTGTTTGGCTCATTTCTGATGTAGTTCTGCTCCTATATTAGTTTTATCTGAAGGAGAAGAGACGACCAGAAGAGCTACCAAAAAATAACTCTATTTCAAAAAGATACAGTACGTTATAAAAAAAAAATCAACTTCTGATTTTGGGACTTGAAGATTAAATACGACCTGAATATGGAAATAATGTGGTTAGAGTTAAGATTAAAGATTTTTAAATATATAGTTATTCATATTTGAAATTTCTTATAAATTAGATTAAAATTAGAAGAATATATTGGTTTTTTAGAGTGTCATTGGTATTTTAATATATTTAATATTTATAATATTGAATATATTATAAATATTGAATAGTCATTTAAAGAGAGAGGTTGTTATGTTGTATTATCTTTAAATAGAAAAATGTTGGAGGTCGCTTTTGTTTTATATTTGTTCAATGTATTCATGTGCCCCTTTTTAATCTGTCCTGTTATTCCCCTCCTCTTTTCTCCCCTTTATGTTACTTTGTATTTTAATATTTGTTTATGAAATGTAATAAAGACATTTGCAAAATATCCAAAAAGATAAGTTGCGCTAAAGCAAGCCAGGATCGATGTGTGGAGAACTGTTATTATTGCTTAGAAAGAGACCACCATTGTAGCAGGCAGTGCGGTTCAATGGACTAAATAAATATAGTCCTTGACTTACAACTATTCATTTAGTGACCATTCAAAGTTACAACAGCACTGAAAAAAGTGACTTATGACCATTTTTCACACTTATGAACCTGTAGCATCCTCATGTTCACGTGATCAAAATTCGGGCACTTGGCAACTGGCATGTATTTGTGACAGTTGCACTGTCTTGGGGCCATGTAATCACAATCTGTAACCTTCCCAGCTGGCTCCTGATAAGTGAAGTCAATGGGGAAGCCATTCGCTTAACGACCTCATGACTCACTTAACAGCTACAGTGATTCACTTAACAACTGTGGCAAAAAGGTTGTAAAACGAGGCACTTAACAACTACCTTGCTTAGCAATGAAAATTTTGGGCTCAATTGTGGTTGTAAGTTGAGGATTACCTGTAACTGAATAAACTATTTTTCAGTTGTATATATTGTACACAAACTAACAAAGTGGTTCATGTCCATCCTTTATGTTACTGTTTAGCCTTTTGCAGAATCTCTGGGATGATTGGCTTTGTTCATAAGCCACCTCTGTTAAGAAAACACACGCTGATCCTGGCAGATTTCCTTGGGTGGGTCTGCCATTTGCCATTAAGTAAGTCAAGCCAAATTACCAGATGCTCTCCATCCTCACCGCTAAGTATTATAGTGGTTGGAACATTTGCTGCACACAAAGCTCCTGCACAAAGTTAGAAAAATCACCATTCTGCTACTTCAACTTACAGCTCTAGGACCAATCCCACAAAGATGGGAATATAGCTCTGGTTGACATTTATTTTAAAGATATGGGTAGATATCAGCGCCCAAGTTGAAGAATAAAGTCTTCAGAACATGTTCTTCATGAAAAAGAGATGGTGGTATCTGGTTTGGATTAGTAGATTCATGTTCACCAAGTATTCAGTGACACTATAGCATTATTTTGTGCAGCAAATTAATGTTGCAGGGCTGAAAGAGATGTGCTAGTTGCTCCAATCTCCTATACAGAAAATAATTGGGCAACTCACCCCTTCATTCATTGTGTGGCCAAAACGGAGGCTAGATGAGCACAGAGGACTAAGATGCAACCATCCACTGCAGTATTTGAAACAGTCTCAAACCACAACCTTACTGCATCATGAGTTTTCTCTGACAAATACCAATTCTAACCCCATATTTATTCTAGGAACATTATAGGAAAGTCACCCCTCAGATCTGGATTGATATGTCCACTCTTTTTCTAATCTGATGTTGTTCACTGTTGGTCAGCAGTGACCCAATGTTTTGTATGTTGCTCACATGGGCCAGTCACTCCCTGTGCAAAATGATAAATATGGTTATCAGAAATGGCAAAAATCCTGTGAATGTAACACTTCTTTTCTAAAATCCTCTGACACTGAATTGTAAAGAATTATAAGCCAAAATTAGCTGAATTAGAATTAATTGAAAGATTTAATTTTATTATTCAAAGACTAAACAGAGACAAAGGCCATTACCACACTACATGTGTGTGACAATCAACAACTGTTTTGCGAATGACCATAGTCAATTTTGTAAACATCTCTTCTGTACCGTCTGCATTTCAGCATTCCCTGGACTTGTTCTTCCCCATCAATCACAGTATAGATTAAGTTTCTCACTCAGGATTGTATGCCATACATCTAATGAAGTTGCTTATGATCCACGTAATTTACAATGTGGAGGAAGAAATGGCAGACTGAAGACTTTCCCATGAAAAGTGGAGGGAATCTTGCTCAAAACAGAATAGTCAGCACCTTTGAAAGGACACTAATTCCCATAATTCTTTTTCTAATCACTTTATGAAATTGTTTGTTAACTGCTTTTCAACTATTAGAAATCTTCATATTGACAAGTTTCACAGCACTATATGAGTTTCCCTCCTTAAAATAACAGAATGGAATAAATAATTCAAAGTTGGACATATTGAAATATATTTTTGAAAAATGAGATATTAATATTAATAGTGTCAAAAGAGACATCTGCCTCTATGAAGACAAGATGTCTAAAAGGAGTTATGGAAGAGAAACAAGTTTTACTTGACAAGATTGAGACTGCATTGAATGTGCTTGCACAAATGCAAGCCAAATGAATGGCATGGAAAAAGTTGTTACACTCGAATATAAAAGAAACAGGATTATGTTTTAGTAATTAAAAAGGATATACAAACAATAAACCTGGCTATGCAAACAGTGACCTGGGTAATTTTCCTACATTGGATTTGCAAGCAGGCTTGTTGAAATTTTGAAGAATCTTGTGAGCTAGAACAAAGGAAAAAACTGAAAAGAAATGAAGAGATCAAGTTCTCCTTATTTGAATGGAGTGCAGTTTAAGATTATTAGAAGGGGGCAAGCAATGTATGTTAATACTGGATAAGATGCTATGGTATATTTGTATGTGGGAGAGTTAAAAAATAAAAAACTTTAAAAAAAAGATTATTAGAAGAGAAAGAATATAAAGTTAGTTTATTTGATAAAATTTAACATAGATACATTGCTATTTCCTGTAACCCTTAATGGACTTTTGATGACACCAGGATTGAAATGATGAAAGTTTATAGATTTGTTTATAGTTAAGAGATGTGATATAGAAATTATTTGTTGTGTATTAAGAGGAGGTAAGTCACTAAAATTGTTTATACTTGTGATGAGAATTGGATGTTGCTTTCTTATATATTACTTTTCTTTTTCTTTATTATATACTTTTCTTTTTTATATTTATTTTTTCCTTTCCTTTTCTGCATCTTCTTCCTTTTATCCTTCTTTAGTTTGTGTTAATATTTCCTACTGTAAGTATAATCTTAATAAAAATAAAGGAAAAAAGAGAAGTCCATGGCCTCATGAATTTGCCAGTCTTCAAAATACAAAACACACACAGAGCGAGAAAGACCTGGTGTTTTTTTTAAATTTAAGGACAAGTCCTTTTGCTCAAGGACAATTGCCCAGGAGATAATGCCTATGTACAGAGAGCACTGCCTGAGCTATTTCAGAACATATTTTATCTGTAAGGAAACGATAAGAAGTATAACCAAAGTAATTGGAGTCACAATGTGGATCTTCTTTGTCATGAATACTTTTACAGTCCTGTGGTTCAGTTCTCCCTCTTTTGGCATGATTCTCCCTAAAGAAAGTAGGTTTTTTTTTTAGCTGTTCTGATTTAAATTAAGGTTATAAAAGTCCCCGTAACTTTTTTAAAGACACCTTTAGACATAATAGAGATGTGGGGGCAACCAGTTATTTCTTCAACACCAACCCTGTTGCTGCAATGGTAGTCAGCAACTCTGTGTCACTTTGTACATAATTTAAGCCATGATGCAGCAGTGAAGTAGTCCCACCTACAAAGGAATCACTAAAATTAGCCCAAACCATGTGCTGTCTTGTGAATTCTAATGAGAAAGAAAGAAGATATAGGCACTGTGGGGGCAAAGCTTGTTCAAACCATACCAATTTCTTAATGATCCTGCAAGATGGTGAAATTATGAGCTCCGCCTCTAGTTAACTTTACAACATCTAAAGAGGAGGGTCCTTTCTGTTGAAAGCTTGTCAACTCAGTCCTATCATTGCCACAAACTCTGATGGTGAAAAATATTTCCCAGCAAGAGTTGATTCTGAAGGGGCTTCAACCCTTAATAAGGCTTGGACAAGCTGGCAAGAGATTTTGCTGAACCCAATATACTTCAAATTACATGATGAAGAACCGCTTGATCAAGCAGAATCCATTTTGGAGAGTCCCTTCATCTGTACTATTTGAACCATTCAAACATTTCTCAGTTTGCATGTGCATTCATTTTAATCCCTTTTTATTTTAGTGAGCATACATGTTTTACTTTCTTTTTTAGCATAATTTATTATATAACAGATTCAAATTTTTCCCCCTATGTGAGTTAGTATGTAATTGTTATAGCCTCCATATATACTTCATAGGTAGTGTTATTATTTCAGGAAATTTAATTGCAGTGCCTTGACAGCTCAGTACAATGTTGTACGTTAAGAAAAAGGGTACAGGTGCATAATATACACACCACGTGTAACAGAATAACAGAGTTGGAAGGGACCTTGGAGGTCTTCTAGTTCAACCCCTTGCTCAGGCAGGAAACCTTATACCATATGAGATTATAATATCCTAAAACAGGAGTCCCCAACCCGGATGTGGCATGCCAGCAACTGGCCCATGCAAAAAAGCGAAGTCCCATCCGCGGGATGCAGGCAGCACACGAAACCACACCCCCTCCGGTCCGCAGAAAAACCTTTCTCCATAAAACCGGTTCCTGGTGCCCAAAAGGTTGGGGGGCCACTGTCCTAAAAGATGGAATGGGTAGTACCAGTAGATGAGAAGGCTCACTGATACCTCCCATTTCATACTCCATTCATCATGGAGGGGAAAAAACGTCATTTCCATTTTCAACAATCCCTTCTATTCTGGGACTTTTCCAACTCACTTGTTGTTTTTGTAGAATATAGACAATAATATAAGCTTTAAACTATTTTGCATAATGTGCTTCAATGGTCCTAATGAGGACTACCTGTATTGACTGCCAACCATTGCCATTAAACCTGCTAATCTTTCTTTCCTCCCTTCCACTTGTCTTTTCTTCACTTACTAAAAACTTCCAGTCACTTAAACAAGAGAACTTTTCTTGAAAGTGCTTTATATCTTCCACAAACATAAATTTTTAATGGCATCATTTTTAATCTGATAAAGGTAACTTCAATAAAATGAAATTAGAAGACCCCAGACCTTCAAGGCTGCAACTTAATAGCTCACTGTCAGATGACAGTGTACTTATAATAAATAGCCCTGAAAGTTTGAGTAAAATTTTTAGCATAAGGTACAAATTTAGGCCTGAGCACTCTTATGCTCAAAATTTTTCTAAGCTGATTTTTAATAAGTCTTTTTTAGGGTTGTTTGTGTTAGAGATCACCCTGGATTGTATTCCTTTCAGAAAAGAAGTAGGAGAATAGAAATTTGGATTAATGTTCTATTAGTTCTAAAATCTGTTTCTGACTCATGATCAATTTCTGGTAATTTTATGGACACATTCCTAGTTTTGGCGTAACAGCAATAGGAGAGTGATTTGCTATTGTTTTGGGGGGTTTTTTACAGCTTGCTTTTTGTTCTCTAGCCTACAGTCCTAGAGATTTTCTAGTGGCATTAATCAGACCTCACCTAGTTAGCTTTTTAAATCAGCAAAGGTGGGTTCAATGCTATAATCTAATTCAATATATTTTGAATACTATCAGCATGAAACCATCTGAAAGTGCCTATCTTGAATTACTCTACCTGTTTGTCTTTTTAAAAATTGGAACAATTTTAGAACAAATGGAAAATGGCTTTGGAAACAGCCATTGCATTGACGTCACTACATCACTGATTCACACTAATCAGAGTGCTTCTGCAAAAAGAACATGGGAACCGCTGATTCTTGGGTCACTCCAAGTAGAAGTATCTCTTGGTGTTTCCCTCCAAATCGTGATCAGGTTCAACCTGGCTTAGTTTTCTGAATCTTGTACAGGAAGTATCCTTCCGCAGCAGTCCCAGGAATCAGTTTAGCATACATATATTTGTATGCCTATTAAAGGTTACATTTAGGATTGCAGAAGCTGAATGTTCAGAAGCTTTCTACATCTGAAATTTGATTATGTGCAGATGTGAAGGAATCCAACTGTATGCAGATGTGAAGAATTAGTTTAAGTGTAACACGTCTGCAGTAATTCAGAAGGCCCAACTCAGGACAATAAACATCTCCAAATAAGAAGAAAGCAATAAGAATATGGCAGGCTGTGGGAACTGGGAAGACCTAGTAGATGTTCTGCCAGCTGGCCAGCCTTACTCAAGGCATTTCCATCATCACGCATGTTCTCTTTGTCTTTTGGGCTACACTAGAATTGCCAGATTCCAATATTTTCATCCTTCAAGAAAATTAACTGCCGGAAACTGCAACTTTAAGCAAAAGGACAGAAGGGTTGGGGTGGGTAGTTGTTCAGCATCACAATCCTTTCATTAGACCATTTCCTTTCTCAGGATGGGACAAAACCAGCAGGATCACCTGGCCTTGTGTGAGCACAGACTATTCTGAGCATGTCAAAGTGTTGCTTAGTGTGTATCGCCATCTGGTCTCACCTCCCCCTCGCCAGTATTTTTATTGCCATATCTGCAAGAATCTTCTAGAAAAAAAAACCCAAGTTTTTTTTAACCAATCTGTCAGACTACAGATAAGAAATAGCAATTATTTCCTGGCTTCAGATGTCACCGCCTGTTCTCAGAGAAGATCTATCAAAGCAACTGATATCTTAAACTTTTCGGCCAAAGGGAGTTTGCTCACAAATGAATTTATTTAAGCAAAAGATGCCCTCACATCATGGTTGATTCCTACTTATCTCAGATTTCCCAGTTTAGACCATGGATTCTGTGGTCTGGTGATTTCTCCTTCAAATACTAACCAGGTTCAATCCTGCTTAGCTTCAAAGCTAAGTTCTATCACAAGCTGAAACTTGCTTATGTATTTGGAACTAAATTCCACTGCTTTCAATGGGCAATGGGGAGAACCGTAACAAACCACATATAAATACAGAGCATAACCACAACTCGCATCAAATTACACACTTTTTAATTATCATGGGAAAAATATCCCTGTGTGCTTAATTTTGAGTTTTTGAATATGCATCCTGTGCACACTTTCCTTGAAGTAAGATCTATTTAACATAATGCAACTTACTTTTCTTAGGAAAATAATGGGATATTTCTGCAATCATACCCTTCTCACCCTCCTATTGTATTAACTAATACTCTGGCAAACTTTTATTATTCCAACATAACATGAATTTCAATTTATGATACACTTTTCTAAAGTCCACATACCGAAGATTTCCATGTTTACATCTCTTGCAAGATTTACAGCCTCAACTGTTTTTTTCAATATGTCTTCGGAAATGTACAAGTCTGGGATACATATATACAGTATCTTGAATGATGTAACAAATGCAAGTTCAAGAAGTAATTCCCCAGTCTTAGTTAGTTCCCTAGTCAAAACCCTACTATTTAAAATTAAATCTACTGTAATTTGTGATACCCATGAAATCTTTTTTGAATGGTCACTTTGAAGGATGCTCAAATTAACATCAAATTGTTAAATTGGAACCAGTACCACCCCACTATCGACTGTATGCAATTATAATACCCTTTCCCCAAAACTCTGTTCCATGCCATTTCATGTGGAATTTGTTTTACAAAATCTTATGGGGCAAGAGCCTAAAATTATAGCCCCTCTACCATCCCCTGCTGCAGCGGAGCAGACGAGACATGTTATCCTGCAGAAAAGGTTTTTTTTTACAGCTGAAATCTTGATTGTTCTCTTTGACCCCTTGGCCACCTAGAAGACCCCCAATCTGAGCTATAATAGATGCATCTGATCTGCTTTCCTTTGGAGATCTCTCCCCTGGCAAGTTGCTGCATTTATTATTAGGGTGCTAAAGCTAATGATCGGCACCCACTTTCCCAGCTGTCCAGATGTTAAGGTTGTGTAGGAGCTTCTAGCCCAATTTCTCCACTACCAAGATCACCACCCTGCCAGCCACTTGTTCCCTCACAGGCCAAAATTATGTCTCTATTAATATTTGTACCCTGCCCCAATCCTTATGACTCTGGTCTGCTCAAGAAATAACAAAATAAAGACAAATATAAGAATTTCTAAAAAAAAAAAAAGCATAAGTGGGGCAGGAATCAAGCACAGCTTGGGAAAATCACAGGGACTAGCAACTCTCTGCTACTAAGCAGAGAGCATAGAGGCGGTTTCTTTACAACGAGCAAGGAAAGTACTGAGGAATAGGAAAAAGATGCGACCCTTTTCCTTCTCTCTAGCTGTTCCGGACTCCTTTGGGTATGCATGAAACCTCGGGGGTCCATGCAGACTTTTCCGACCTTTCGCCAACTCGCGACAGCGGGGCTGCGTTCGAGCGCTCAGAAGTTTCCGAAAGGGCCCTGAACGTCTGAAGGCTGCCGCTATTGGGGCACCTTCGCTCCAGGCCGCGCTTCCCTGGGGCTCCCGCAGAGGTGCTTCTTATGCCCATCGGCGCTCCCGAAAGAGGATTCAGCCAGCGTCGCCCCTGCCTTCGGCCCTCCCTCCTTGCCCCCAAAGTGCACCTCTGGGGAGTCCGAGTCTCGCAGGGAAGGCGGGGGTTAGTTGCCTCTCCAGCTGCGCCCGATTCGAATCGTGCGTCGGCTACCCACGCGCGCGCGCGCGTTCACAAATACATTCGCGCCGGGTTCGCAAGCGGACTGGAACCCGCCACAGCCGCCTCCGCCTTCCAGTTCAGAGCATATTACAGCCTCGGGATTTCCAATTGGGGTCCAAGAGCCCCACCTCCCCATAAAAAAAACAACAACAACCCTGGACCCCGGGCCTTATCCTCCCCGCCCAATGGCTCCTTCTCCCGCCAAGGGTTTGGAGGAAGGTGCCTCAGAGGATTTTTCGCCGCCGATTCAGCCTCCTACCCGTTTCCCCGCTCCGGGTTCCCCCCACCCCCCGTCCATCCCGCCATACAGACTACTTTTTACAGCCTCGGACCTTCGGTTGAGCAGGTGCTCCGTCCGACCCAAGCGGAGTGAGAGAAGCGGCGGCCACCAAAAAGCGAAGCAATGAGAAGCCGCTCTTTCCGCCCCGCTGGAAAAGCGGGAAGCGCGCGGCAGCGGCAGCGGTCTCTGGCTGGTGCCGCTGCTCCAACGCGGGGGGTTTTATCCCTCGCCTTCCTCGGGGCGGGAGCAGGGAGTCGCTGCCAGGGAAGACGGGGACGGCGCCAAGGGAGGCTCCGAGAGGCGGAAGGAAGGAAGGAGATAAATGAGGGAGGAAGGAAGGAAGGAAGGAAAGGGATAAATGAGGGAAAGGAGGGAGGAAGGAAAGAAGGAGATAAAGGAGGGAGGAAGGAAGATAAATGAGAAGAAGGAAGGAGATAAGGAAGGATGGAGATAAATAAGGGAGAAAGGAAGGAGATAGAGAAGGAAGGGAGGCAGAAAGGAAGGAGAAGGAAAGTGATAAATGAGGGAGGAAGGGAGAAGAGAAGGAAGGGAGAGAAGAAGGAAGATAAATGAGGGAGGAAGGAAGGAGATAGATAAGGGGATCCAAGCAAGGGGCAAAGGTGGCTCACCTGGACACAAGGTGTGCTGAGGAAAGAGCTGCTGGTCACCTCAGTTTCCTCCAACTCTTGAGAGCTTCTGGCCAGCAGTCTGGGACTCCCCTGGCCTAGAAGAGGGAGGGAGAGGAAGAGTAACAAGACTGAAGTCAAAGAAGAGGGAGCCCCGTCTTGGCCTGATTTCACAGGGAGCTTCTGAGAAAAGTTCTGCACTGGAAACAAGTATGTTTGGGTCTTCTCTTCCCGAAAACAATCAAATCCAATTTTAGTTCTGAGCCTGGACATAAAAAGTCCTTTGCAAAACCCATCTAATCCCTCTGACCTCATCTGTTATTATTTATTATTTCTTTTCTCACAATTTTATACTCCATCAAGTTAGTTGACTAGCAGTGCCTTACAAAAATGCTCTAATACAGCTTGCTTCCTCTCAAAAGATTTCTCCCCCTTCAAAAATGCTTGAAACGCTGCTAATTAATCTTCATATTCTCTATTGTAGCCTATTAACGGCATTGCGTCTTATTAAGCTAATTGTTCATGTTAGATTTCCTGCAAAACAAGTTGCCCCCAAAGTGGCATCTCAGGGTTATAATGCACCAAAAAATAAAATTAGTTCTGCATCTGACCTACTATTTTCTTTTAGAAATATTCTTTTTGAACAGCATCTCACAGGATGAAAATTTGCTTAGCTGCAAAGTACCTTCCATCTCTAAGTAGGCATGTGGGTAGATTTGGCAAAGTAAGGAAACACTTTGTTAAAAAACTGACTTATTTAATAAGTGAAACCTTTTCCAACAAATGTGGCTCTAGACTTCCAAATTGCAAGCAGTTCCTTTGGACCTGAGGACTTCAAAGAGAGAAGGAGGATTTTTAAACCTGATTGCATTTTTGCAATTTTAAGCTTACTTTGCATACACAGGTAGTCCTCAACTTATTATCACAATTGAGCCCAAAATTTTTGTTGCTAAGCGAGACAGCTAAGTGAATTTTGCCCTATTTTACAACCTTTCCTGCACAGTTTTTAAGTGAATCACTGCAGTTGTTAAGTTAGTAACAAGGTTGTTAAGTGAATCTGGCTTCCCCATTGAGTTTGCTTGTTAGAAGTTTGCAAAAAGTGATCACAAGACCCCAGGACACTGCAACCGTCATAAATACATGCCAGTTGCCAAGAATTTGAATTTTGATCATATGACCGTGGAAATGCTGCAACTAAGTGTGAAAAACTCATAAGTTACTTTTTTCAGTGCCGTTATAACTTTGAATGGTCACTAAACGAATGGTTATAAATCAAGGACTACCTGTAATGTTCATGGCCTGGTGATAGCACAAACATTCACAATACATAGAGCAAGATCCTGCACCTTATAATATAGGACTTTTTCCAGAATGGGTCATCTATTAATTCAGCTATTTTGTGTAGAAGTGAGCAATTAATTGATGGGAAAATTCAGGCAGAGAAGTTGTAGCTGGCAGTCCCATGGTGAAATTGCCTATAACTTGCCATAGGACTACAAGCCTGCTTCCACCTTACTATGGAAATGGAATCAGGAGGAAGTGGGTCTTAAGCCACTTCTTAGGGTACAGCCGTGGTGGCGCAGTGGTTAGAATGCAGTATTGCAGGCTAATTCTGCCAACTGCCAGAGTTCAATTCCCACCGACTCAAGGTTGACTCAGCCTTCCATCTTTCCTAGGTCAGTAAAATGTGGGCCCACATTGTTGGGGACAATTTGCTGACTCTGTAAACCGCTTAGAGAGGGCTGTAAAGCACTGCAAAGCAGTATGTAAGTTTAAATGCTATTGCTATTGTTACATCTTGATGCTGGGACCTCTTTCTCTACTACCTGTTGATGAGCCTCTTCAAGACTTCCACTCTCCCCTTTCATGATTCATTAATCTTATTTGGATATGGACTGGATTTTTTCAAATGGATGCCTGCCCTCTGGCAGCCCTTTCCATTGAGGACTCTCCTCTAAAAATAGAACATGTGGTCACCCTATTCCTTACCTCTGGACCCTTTCAGTACAGCGTGTCTAGAGATGCAGTGGAAATCACGCCCTTCCCTCGGCTGCTGCCTGGAATTCTCTGCAATGGATTAAATATATCATCAGCAAGCAACCTCTTTCTTTGTGGTTTCAACTCATAAACCACCGGGTGTCTCCTCCTCCAATCAAACATTTTGATGGGTACCACTAGGTATCACCAGTATTTTGGCCAAAGTTACTAATTAGCTAGTAGTTACTAGTAGCTACTAACTAGCTACTACCTAGTGATAGGGAGAAGGGGCTTGCTGAAAGTCTTATCACCAAGGAAATGTCATCTTCAGAGACCTTGGGTTCAGGCCTTCTTGGTAATGGCCCCCTTCCTGTGGGACAGCTTACTCCCAAGAATCCAGATGAAACTCCCCTTACCATATTTTTAAACAACTATAAAAAAATGACTCTTAGAGAAGCTACCTTATTTTTATGAGATGAGCAGAGAAGTAGAATGCTGTGCTTTGCCACTGTGGTGCCTACATTCAAGAATAACCTCTCTTTAGAATTTGGACCAGCCTCTCTATGTTAGTCTTCCAGAAATGTGAAAAGATTAAACTCTTTTAAAGGGGCATCAGGGAATGACTATTTGCTGTCTTTTCTCTTATGTCATTATATAATGTTCTTATAGCTGGTCTGCATTGTATTCCTTTGATTTATTGTGTCACTTGGTACTGTATTTAAGTGTGCTGTTGTAAGCTGCCATGGCTCTAGAAAATAACAGATGCAGGCATACAGATTTGATAAGAATCAAATAAATATACTGTAATATTGGTCTTAAGAAAAATGGGGCTCGCGGGAAGTGCTACACAGCAGCTAGAAACTCCTTTATTGCAAATCAAGCAGATTAAAAAAGATATAAAGATCTGTCTTTATTTTTTTCATTGGTTATCTAAAGAATCAGATTGTGTAGTTTGATGTCAGTCAGCATTGCGAATCCCAAAGAATAATTAAATGTCAAAGATTAACTTCTGCACAAACATAAGAGTGAGGAGGAGTATTCTCATACAGGACTGATCGACTGAAACTTGCTTACTTGTTAAACATAGGATGACAAATAAAATCAATCTTAAGATTCAGAGTGCTGTGACTGAAATAAACTGCCGGCTTAAGGATGATTTCCTGCAACAAGACAATGGAGAGGATGAAAGTAGAAGGAGAAGAAATAGATGAGCCATGTTGTAAACTTGATTTTGAAGACTGGCACAAACAATTCTAAAATAATAAAGAAAGGGGTAAGTATGTCATGGAAGCAAAAAACCTTCAGAAAAAAAAGTCCTAAGACTTAGGCAAAATGAAAATCCATATCGAAATCAAATCATTTTGGTCCCTGCAGGTATGTAAAAATGAAACATCTGACAAATTGGGTTGATTCAGAGGGTGGAGGCAATTTATGTGGATGGGAGAGGCTGAAAAGAGGGAGAGGTCAGTAATTTTTTAGTCTAAAACTGATTTTATAAGTTCAATTTCCCAGCTCTGCTCGTCCTAATAATCTACTTATGAAAACAGTGGCGCAGTGGTTAGAGTGCAGTACTGCAGGCTACTTCTGCTGAGCACCGGCTGCCAGCAGTTTGGCAGATCGAATCTCACCAGGCTCAAGGTTGACTCAGCCTTCCATCCTTCCGAGGTCGGTAAAATGAGGACCCAGATTGTTGGGGGCAATATGCTGACTTTGTAAACCGCTTAGAGAGTGCTGTAAAGCACTATGAAGCGGTATATAAATCTAAGTGCTAAGTGCTAAAACTGCCTTCACACATTTGATCCTCAAGTCGTATTTTTCATTGCTCATATGTGGGAGGATGGTGTGCTTATTAATTATTTTTGACTTATTTTTTTCTAATTTCAGTAATACTAAAGGTGCTTGGCAATGTTGCAATGTTTAAACTATCAAATCTCCAGGCTTCAAGCAAGCATATGGAATATACAGTATAGTTTAGTGATTAGGGGACTGGAGGCTAAAACATATGAAGAACGCTTGCAGGAGTTGGGTATGTCTAGTCTAATGAAGAGAAGGACTAGAGGTGACATGGTAGCAGGGTTCCAATATCTAAGGGGCTGCTGCAAAGAAGAAGAGGTCAACCTATTATCCAAAGTGTTTGGAGAAGAACAAGAAGCAATGGGTGGAAACTAATTAAGGAGAGAAGCAACCTAGAACTAAGGAGAAACTTCCTGACAGAACAATTAATCAGTGTTAACAACTTGTCCCCAGAAGTTGTGGGTGCTCCACCACTGAAGATTTTTCAGAAGAGATGGGACAACCATTTATCTGCTTGAGTATATAAGGTCTCCTGCTTGATGTTTAGACTAGAAGACTTCCAAGGTCCAACTCTGTTATTTTGTTATTCTGAGATCATTGCCATCCCTTCTCTCTTTCTCTGATGGTGAGATTGGGGCAGGACCAGAAATCCAGATGAGTAGATATCTGAGAGGCTATGGTCCCACTCTCCTTCAGCTGGGTCTCAATAATGCATGCCAGCTTTGCCACTCATCTACCATAATCTCACGGATGCCTCCTATTTCATTTCAGATGAGGCTGGCATTGACAAACATCAATCTGAAGTCAAGGTTAGCAACAGCGTAGCCTCTTGGACCCAGGAATGAAACAAATGGGCCAGAAGAAGACAGCAGCACCAAATTACCAGGGTTCCCCCCCCCCGGTAATGGGTATTCCCACATTCCCTACCATATCATTGCCATCCTAGCTGATCCACAAGGACTATACAATCATCCAAAACACCTTAGTTTAACTTAACTTTTAGAAGATGAATTGTATGGCTATCTTCACACAAGTCATAAATTTTTAAAATACACATGAGATGCAACCTATTGCAAAGTCTTAGATGTTCCTTCCATAGCTATCCCTGAACCCAATCTGTGAAGGTTGTTAAATATTATTATTCTTCCTGCTATTAAAGACATGTACAGTAGTTAATTTATTTTATTTTAGCTTGAGTTGCAGGCCCATCCATAAACCTGCAGAAAATTATCTTCTGACTCCAATTCTGACTTAGTAAAGAGACAGGGAAATGATGTTGTCCTTACAGGTTTAATGTAGGACAGGTTGAGGAAAAAGATTGGTGGATTCCTCTAGCTTAATTTCTCTTCCTGCCTAGCATTACCTCCCAATGGAAAACCTACAACCCATAACTTCCCTAAAGTGGGCTGGGCATCTGGTTAGGGGAGGAGGTGAGTTTTGACAGAGGACAAGGCCTTTGGGAGGGGGCTGCCCAAGAAAGATACTTTTCATTCACCTATGATCTCCCACCCCAAATTCATGATTCATGGGATAGTCCTCTCTCCACTAGGCTCTTTATCTGCCCAGCCTCCAGTCTTGGGGTTGGAGACCTGGTGGGTAAAGTGCCATCTCTCTCTGATTCTCCAGCAACTGGAGGCTGGTAAATAATAATAGATATTAATATTTGATATTATCAAAGGGCAGGTTCAGGAGTGCACACTGAAGTGGCAAAAAGAAAGAGATACTGTATCTCTCTTTCTCATGTCCCACCATCCTTTGCCACCACTATTAGTCATTTACTATTCCGGCTGGTCCAGATCGCACAACTGGGCAGACCCTAGTGTGAAAAGGGCAAATCCTGCCTGTTTTGAAAGAATGGGAATCTCCTTAAGAAGAACACTCCTGGAAAACATGTTCTGGAGCCAAAGCGCAGGAATAGGCTAGCAGTGAAGTGACCATTATGGGCCAGGCTGATTTCATTCAGTGACTACACCACCAGAGATCATCAATGAAGCATTCTAGATCATCCCCACATTGGGAGAAGAAGGAAACATCCCCCCCCCTTGGAAACTGAAACAGCTTTAAGCTGCCTTGGCTGCGGGGTGGAGAGTGTAAAACTCAACGTCGTGATAACATGGCACGTAAAAATGGTTCATGCCATGATTAGGAGAACATGAGGATGAGATCTGAAATAATAAGGTCAATGCCAGTGATTGCCACTTGTCATATATAAGATGAAGTATCCAGTAAGAGAAGGAATAGCAAAAATATTTGCTATTATTAGCAAAAATGAAATCCAGACTTACATTTTAGGAAATGTCTTCCTCATCAGTGCAGAAAGGGATTTATCATTTGCTAACTGATAAAAATAAGTTTCCATGTTGTTTTATTTCACAGGATGCTTGAGATCATAATTCTACTTGCTCTATTTGGCTTGGGGCTTATTCTCATGCCACAATTTATATATTTGTTCTCTCTCTCTCTCTCTCTCTCTCTCTCTCTCTCTCTCTCTCTCTCTCTCCTCCCTCTCTCTCCTCCCTCCCCCTCTCCTCCCTCCCTCCCTCCCTCTCCCTCTCTGAAAATATCTCTGCTCTCACCTCTGCTCCAAGGCATGGAACTTACCATCTATAGTGGACACTCTTCTGAAGCTCTTCACTTTAATGTGACAATTTAGGTTCTGTGGTTTCAAGGCAGAAAAACTGAGAGATAAAAATGAATGTTTGACTGTTTCTTTGATCTGGAAGATCCTCCAAATACACCAAAAGGACTTCAAATGATAATTAACATTTTTTATGGTTGCATAATACACTGAACATAAGTTAACCCAATGAGTTGAATTTGCATGGTAGGCTAAGCAGAAATTAAACAAGGTCAAACTAAGCAGACTTAGCAAGTTGGGCAAATGTATTAGTTTTACTCTAAATTTCTACTCATTTTTAATATTTTCCTGCGGCTTTTTCTTTCTCTTTCTCTCTCTCTCTCTTTGATGGGCTAGTACTTTTTATCAGTCTCTCCTAAACTGACCCCAACATGCCACAGGCCAAGTTTAGATTTATAGAATGGGTCATCTAAACCAGGGGTTGAAGTCCGCCAGGCTTAAAGTTGCCAAGGTTGGAGACTCCTGATCTAAACCACCTAGTTGCAGAAGACTAGCTCAGGTCCATGGTTGCCACTTTTTTTTTCTTTTTCAACCAGCTCATTTATTTAAGCAATCAGGTTTCTTTGACTTAATGTTTTCTCCAGGCACTTACACTTTAGTGTGCTATCTGTAGTTGCCACCTTTCTTCTCCTATGGAGGTTTGATCTTTAATCATTACCAAAATGAAATTCACCAGCTGAAATCTAAACCACTAGTAAAAAGAGAAAGAGTAGAATTAGCACTTGCTATGTTGAATTGCATAGGACGGTCGTTCACTTGTCACCAGAATTTGGCTTCAAGAAATATTATCTTCCCATAAATTTGCATTCTGAGTGGACTCTTTTGCAATTATTCTAACAATTAAATGCTCCCCCCATACTTTTTTTTTTTACTTCAGGTGTTTCACAGAGGTAAAGAATTGAGCAGCTTTAGAAACAGCAGGCAGGATGTAGGCAAGAATCTTTATTTATGAATTAGTGATGGAGAGACTGTGCAGAATATAAGTACAGTTCGATAACTTTCAGTCAACAGAGCAGAAATTTCCCAGAGCAAAAACAAAACAAGGCAACTCCATCAGAACTATGCAAAACATGAGCAGTTTCCTTGGATCCAACAGTTATGCTGGGTCTTTTGAATTAAACAGGGGATTAAAATGTCTTTGCTTCATTATTCATGATGTGCTTGTCAAAACCCACCAGCCATCTAGGGATCTGCCTAAAGAAATTAAAAACATAACTTACACAATCACCGTATTTTTACTCAATAGCCTTGAAGACTACTAGGGACAAAGCCTGTTATCTGTTGGGTAAAACTGGTGGAACTAAACTCTGCATATTCTGCACAGAGGAGGATCTAGCCTACACAAATGTCATCGTACAGGTGTTGTGGCCTATCGGCCACCGGCCCCTCCAGCAGCCGAACCAGATGAGGAAGCGGCGTGGGAGTCAGGGCCAGCATCAAGACAATCTGAGAGCTCTGAGGGGGAAGAGGGAATGGAGCTGTCAAAAATAGAGACAGAGGCGGAGCCTGGGCTGTCCATCATCTCTCAGATAGAGAGTCAACAGCCCCCAGGTCTGGAGGTGGCTGATGAGGAAGAGGAGGAACAGCTGGGTCCAGTGCCTGATGCACGGATGTGCAGAAGGCAGAGGAGAGGAGAGCAGTGAAAATCCATGGGCCGATCCTTGGGAAGTAAGAGCCACCGCTGCTAACGAAGCCCCACCCTAGCTCTGGGGATAAAAAGCAGGGGGCGGAGATGAATAGGTGTGACAGACAACTATTCATCTCACAGCTCTGCCGGACAGACTTGTTAGCCTGCAGAGAGAGAGAGACTTTTTGCCGGGGCTGCTGGCACTCCTAATAAAGGAATAATTGATTTAACTACAGAGGGTTTGTCATGTTTGGGAGCTGGGTCAAAACAACAGGATAGCTTTATTCCAGATGTGTGTTGCTACCCAGCTCCCCATAATCTATCCAAGGCTGTCTGGCAATCATCGGAATTAGATCCAAGATTCCTGGAGGATATCAGATGGGGAAGATAGGTGAAGGGAGAGGGTAGCAGTGGTCCTACTTTGCATAAGAGAGCATTGGCATACTTTTCTTATTAAACACTGAGCTATTTTGTGTTTCTTAAAATTGTTCCCTTAAGGTTTCTCCCATATACTGTACACAAACAGAACCTCTCCAGTGACAGAACATGAAGGAGGATATAGCAGATATAACGTGTATTTCACCTGCCTCTTCCACTACTTTGTAAAATTTCAGGGCTAGGGGAAAGAAGCGTGGGAATCATTTAGCTTATCCAATGACCGTTCAGTATTCTGATATAAATGTCATGTATTACACATATATCTAATTTGCTAGGACATGATAGAGAGGAAAGCCTGCTATATATATGGAATAGGGAATTCAATTGTAACCAATCGAGTTTCAAAGTAAATGGAACAGCAGTACTGGAAAAAAGCTACTGATCCCTTACTTAAGGAGAATCTGAAAATGAGCTGTGTTTAAGTAAGCTCTCTTTCACTTAGGATACGGATCTCCAAACTTAGCAATTTTAAGACATGTGGACTTCAACTCCCAGAATTCCTCAACCAGCTGGGAATTCTGGGACTTGAAGTCCACACGTCTTAAAGTTGGGGAATTTTGGGAATTGAAGTCCACACGTCTAAAGTTGCCATGTTTGCAGACCTCTGACTTAGGAAAGCACAAAACAGCAAATTAGAGAAACTCACCGTTTGTACTATATGTCACAAAATGGAATCCATCACATCACCAAGAGAAACATAGATAATTTAGCAATTCAATGACAGTTCAGAATTGTGATGCAAATGTCATGTATTACAAGTCCTAGGAACCAATTCCAGATTGTCCTTCTCAGGAGCTCCTCCTCCTATTAGGGTGAAAAGAGGGTACATACTGGTCAGGACTATCTCCTTTTTGATGGCTCAATCATCTATGCTTGGAATGTGTGTGACGTTGGGTACTAAGTGTGAAATTTCCCAGTAGAGGTCTGTGCATAATCAGGAATGTACGAGGCTTGAATTTCTGAACTGGGGCAATCCTGGTGTGGCACTCCAGTGTGAAATTTATTGTTAGGAATGATCTGCAAAATTCAGAACAACACAGACATTTGGGGCATGCTAACAAAATGTGATTTCAGTTTGGCTCTTGGATGTAGAGTACAGGAAAAAAATTGAAGCCACCCACGCTGGCCAGTGTCCAACAGATAGTTGTGCATATATTATTGAGACTCAGTGCTGCAAAACCACTGCAAAACTGCTCAACTCAGTGAGTCAAAAATACATTTGCATCGGCTGAAGATAAAACACCCTGGCTATTTTTAAAACTATTTTTTTTAAGTAACGACTACTGTTTTAATTGTTGGAGTCTCTTGCTGCTTTATTTGTTTTGCGCAAGCCAATGTAGAAATGGAATACATCATGTAAATAGGTCAAAGAAATACTACGTAAACATTTGGCATAGCATGGCATAGCGTCCTGAGCTCTGAGCCCAAGCATCTCGCGCAGAGGTTGGTTCCTCCCGGTTCGCACCAGTTCTATAGAACCAGTAGCAAACCGCTGGTGACGTCATGGAGCCGGTTCTGTCGGTGCCGGTCCGTGGACACCACCATCTTTTTTTTGGAATTTTTTGGGGGGGGATTTTTGGGGGGGGGGATTTTTGCTGATTTTTTTTCTTCTGCGCATGCGCAGAAGCCGAGTCTCCGGCACTGCGCATGCGCCACCATCTTGTTTTGGGCTTTTTAAAAAAATTTTTGCAAATTTTCAGCACTGCACATGTGCCCGCGTGGCGCGGCCACGCGGCACGCAATGCACGTGCAGCCACATGGCGCAGGAGGAAGCAAACTGGCAGCGAGGTAAGTTAGAACCCACCCCTGATCTCGCAGTTGGCCTAATTAGAAGCAGCCTCAAAGGGAGACACAATGCAACCAAGGGAATCCCACCTCAATAACATTGGACCACATTCTGGAATTTCATTGTTTCCTTAACGGTTCCCATTCACTTTCCTAACTGCTAAGTCTTGTTCTGTTTCTCACCCAAGTTCCAGTGCTTTCGGATTCCCTTTAATGCTTTTACCTATTGTTTCAATGGACAAAGGGCCGTTGAGACTATAGCTCATATCCTGCTGCACTGCATCTTATATAAGGACTCACGAACTCAATTTATAACACCTCACCTAATAAAATATCCAGGAAAGAATGGAATGGAATGGAATGGAATGGAATGGAATGGAATGGAATGGAATGGAATGGAATAGAATAGAATAGAATAGAATAGAATAGAATAGAATAGAATAGAATAGAATAGAATAGAATAGAATAGAATAGAATAGAATAGAATAGCTTTATTGGCCAAGTGTGATTGGACACACAAGGAATTTGTCTTCGGTGCGTTAGCGCTCAGTGTACATGCAAAACAGCAAAGTAATAATAATCATAATAACAAAGGATAATAATCATAATAATGATACCAATAGAGAAGAACTGTGGGAATTAAGTGTTCAGCAGAGTGAAGGCATGAGGAAAAAATCTGTCCCTGTGTCTAGTTGTTTTGGCATGCAATGCTCTGTAGCGGCATCCCGAGGGGAGGAATTGAAACAGTTTATGTCCAGGATATGAGGAGTCTTTTTTACTGTATCTTTTTAAAAATACTTTTTAGAGTTGTTGTTTTTTTAAATACTGATCTTTTTTACGAACAACTACTGTTATCAGATCAGTATAGTTTCTCTGAATGTAGCCAAATTCTGCTGTGCTGTATGTAAAATTAGACAAACTTTAACTACCCACTGTTAATCCACCACCAATCGCAACATATTATTGTTTTTTATTTTTATGTTGCTGTTGCTGTTATTGTTGTTTTAATGCTTTTATTTGCTGGTCTGTGACCATAATAAAAATTGATTGATTGATTTTTTTAATATTCTGGGATTATTAAGTGTTAATTGGGATGTGGGAATTTTTGTCCAGGAGTGAAGGCCGAGCCTTCCTGCCTAACATTTTTTGCCACGCTTTGATGCTTCCCCAATAATCCCCTAAGTCTCCTGGCCCCTGACAGGCTCTGCAATTGTCCAGGCACTCCTTAGCAAATGAACAAGAAAAAGGAGCATTTTTCATTCTTACAGTGTTACAATTCCTCCCCACCCCAAGTCCTGCAATGAAGTAACACATGCGTAAGAGGGGAAGAAGCCAGAAGAAAGCAGGTTAAAGTATTCACTGGGAAAAGGTGTCTTCAGCGCAATATGCTGGGACAAGGTAGGCAGTGAAGGACAAAAGTCAAAGTGCACAGGGATATGGATGCTACTCTGTGAACTCTCCAACTCTGTGAAAAGAGGCTGATGAAACCCTAACCCAGAAATTTCCTGTGAGATGGATGGGAAGATACCTTTTGAATTTTTTTGGGGTAGGAAGGGCTGCCTCGCTTGTCTAGTTTTTTATTTTTTATTTATTTATTTTTGTCAAGCATATATAAGATTACAGTAAAAGTATAAAAATGTATACATGAGATGGTTATGAGTACATGGGAACATTAGGACAGGGACGGTAGGCACATTGGTGTGCTTATGCATGCCCCTTACAGGCCTCTTAGGAATGGGGTGAGGTCAGGGGTGGGTTCCGGATTTTCCTACTGCCGGTTTGCTCAGGGACGCGCTGCGCAGGCGCACGGGTGGGTCGCAGGTGCGTGTGCACGCGCTTTGTGCGTGCACATGCACAGTAAAAAAAAAGCTTCTGCGCATGCGCAGAAGCAAAAAAACAAGATGGCGGTGCCTATGGCATCACCGAGAGAACCGTTTCGGGGGCGTGGCAGGCCTGGGTCACTGCCAGTTCCAGCGACCCAGGTCACCAGGTTACTAACGGCTCTGTAGAACCAGTCCGAACCAGTAGGAACCCACCTCTGGGTGAGGTCAACAGTAGACAGTCTAAAGTTAAAGTTTTGAGGATTTGGGGAAGAAACCACAGAGTCAGGTAGTGCATTCCAGGCATTGACCACTCTGTTGCTGAAGTCGTATTTTCTGCAATCGAGTTTGGAGCGGTTTACCTTAAGTTTGTATCTATTGTGTGCTCGTGTATTGTTGCGGTTGAAGCTGAAGTAGTCATTGACGGGTAGGACATTGTAGCAGATAATTTTATGTGCTACACTTAGGTCAGACCTAAGGTAGTTCTAAATTGTCTAAGCCCAAAATTTCAAGTTTGGTGGCATAAGGTATTCTTTGCGAACAGAGGAGTGGAGGACTCTTCTCGTGAAATATCTCTGGACATTCTCAATTGTATTAATGTCCGATATGTAGTACGGGTTCCAGACAGATGAGCTGTATTCGAGAATTGGTCTAGAAAATGTTTTGTATGCTCTAGTTAAAAGTACAATATTACCAGAGAAGAAGCTACACAAGATTAGGTTAACATCTCTTAAGGCTGTTTTTGA
>QLTV01002260.1:1013415-1069698 GCA_003457575.1 Thermophis baileyi
TACAAGATTTGAATATGATGATGTATATCGTTTATAGTAAAATAGAACAGCAGATGGAATGTGAAATGGCAATTTGGTTTAATGTTTAATTTTGAAGATAATTTAAATTAAGAGATGAAGTTGAAATGTTAAAAAATGGGATGGGAAATTTGAGAAATATATTTAGCAATGGAGAAATAAGATAATTAATTGATGTCATTGTAAGAGATTAGTAATTTAGGGCGATTAGTAATATTGTTTATGTATTAAGAAGAAAATAAATTAAGATAAAGAAGTATGGAAAGAGAATATTATGGCTGAAATTGGAAACAGAGATATGATGTATAATGGACTATGTGTATGAAAGGATACACAAGAATGATCCGGACAACAGTTTGTTCATAAAATATGTATGTTTGGGGGAGGGGGGGCACAAAAAAATTGCAATAAAAATTGTTTAAAAAAAAGAAGAAGAAAGAAAGAAATGAAGTCCAGCCCTGGGAGAGAATCACACCAACTCTACTGTGCCCTGATTAATTTATAATATCGAGGACTTAGCATTTTCACAGCACGGAGTTATTTTTGCTGGTCGTGAGAAGCCAGGGAATTGGGCTGAGAACACCTCCAAGCAGTATGTTCTTTGTATTTTTATCACTTCGTGGCACGGCTGCCAGAATGTGCATGTGTTAGCGCACAAAAGCTGCAAACTCTAGCGAAACATATGGCCTTTTCTAGAACAAGGTTGGCAATAAGGCGTTATTTCTAAGACTTTAAAAAAATGTGGAAAATGATGACAAGCTGAGTGTCCTGTTAGAAAGCTAACTTCCTCTTGTGCAAATTGGTAACTTAAATAAGATGTTTTTCATCAAATCAGACATGTGCTTGGTTGCTTAAATTCAATGCAACTTATGTCATTAATTTTGTTGTGTTTAAGCATATCGCAGTGTGAGAGGGCTCCTTTTGAATGACAACTCTTGGAAAACACAACAGTGGAGGCTTTTATGCTTTTTACTATGTACAGGGACAGTATTTAAAGCAAGTATTTTATAAGAGAAACATACACTACCATACTGGTGTTCAGCTGGTGTCAATCTATTCCCCCTCTATCTCTCCCTCCCTCATTTTGGGGCTTGATAAGGAGAGTGAAAGAAAAGGGGGAAGAGGCTGGAATTTACTAGTGGGATCAGCACAGCTTGACCTCCTCCTCAGCCAAACTCCTACTATTGGAGGAAGAAGCTCTCTCAGGGTCTTTTGCTCAGTCCTTCCCCAGAGACCAGGGCTTCTCCACTGACAGCTGATCTCCTCCTTTCCCTCTGGGGACTTGGGTGAAGCTTTTTGCAGCCAGCCAGGTGCCTATCAGAGTTTGTTGCAGAAAATTAAATCCAGAAAGCACACACAGGCAGACTGATGCAGCAGGATTGATTTAAATAAGAAACTTCTTTATATACAAGAATAATACATAAGTAAATGTACAATACCAATATAGATTCTTCTTCAACGTAGTAGCAGTTACAAGTAAACACACAGGCAGCAGAGAACAGTTAGTTTCATTTCAGCAGAGCTCAGAGTGGACAGAGAGTACAGCCACGCCCAGCCTTCTAGCTTCAGTTTCGATTCTCTGCACAGACTCAGATGTGTTTAGCTCTCATTGGCTGACTTAGTTGCTATGCCTATTCACTGGCTGACCTTGTTACCATTGGCTCTCCCAGTTCATGAATAATCTGACAGTGCCCCCTTCCTGTTTCTGGGTCTTGGATGGAGCTCTCCTTCCTCCTTCCACTTCCCTTCTTCCAGGGAAACTCGTTTCTTAACTGCTTTGCACACTTAACTTCTCTCTCCAGCCTTTCTCTCCACCCATTCTGTTCACTCCATTTTGTGCAAACTCCTCCTCCTTTGTCCTCCTCCTGCTTCTCCTCCTCCTCCTCCTTCTGCTCCTCCTCCACTTTGTCCTTTTCTTCTTCTGCTCCTCCTCTTCCTCTTGCTCCTCCTCTTCCCTGCAATTTTTAGGTTGACTGGCAGCATGTCCCCCAGCAACTGGATAGATGAATGTCCCTACCTGCCCAGGGCTGTAGTCCTCACCACCTATATACCAGACTGGACCAATGGGATTGCTATCTTTACATTTCCCCACAACAGTCCTGCCAGCAGCCAGATCAATGCTCATGACAGTACAGGTGCCACTTAAGATCACAATTTAGCTTCTTTTTCCTTTTTCCTCACTCTATAAATGCCAGAAAAACGGCAGCTATGCCAGGCCATTAAAACCCATATGCCACAAAGCATTTCGATCTTGAACCTCTTTAAACAGATTGTCAGTATCAGAGCAGAAGATAATGCCACAAATGTTGCTGGTTGAAATCCAAAGAGGAAAGGAAAGCATGACACAACAACAAAACGCCTTAAAAAAACAAACAAGCAATCAAACTCTGTAATTGCAAATGTATCCTAAATTCATCTGACCTTGTAACTCTTTTAAAAAAGCTTAAATGTTCAATATAGACCAAGCCTATCCAATATTTTTCCCAAAAGGAAAGATAATGTGACATTATCTGACTAACCTAATACATAATTTTCTCTTATGAAGAAAAGTAGCATTGACATTGGTTTAGGTGCAGGATGCTCAATGCTTTGCATCCTTAGAGGCTGAATTACTATTAAAACACAGGAGAAAGAACAGTTTAGCCACAGTCAACTCCAATGTGAAAAAAGCTCATTCTCAAACCTTGAGCAAAACTGTACCGTAGCCATTGGTGCTGAGATCAGATGTTAAATTTAAGAGGTAATGGCTTCTAATGGACTTTTGATTATATAAGACTTTCTCCAAAAGTGCAGAAAGAGTGACTAAGGCCAGAAGCTTTCAAAAAATGAAATGGGAAAGACAGTATCAAGGTGATACACTGTATGAGCATTATAAAATGGCATAGTGTGTAAGAGTCAGGATTCAAATCTCTACAGCTCCGAAGTTTATGGATTTGGGACAATTTCCATTACAATCTGCATAACAGATTGTTGAGAAGTTTTCTCCCAATCCCAACAATTGTAATTCTGTAATACAGGGATGAATAATTTGTCTTCAACCGAGGCCCAGCCTTGACTTTCGATTGCTCTGCCAAGGGCAATGATCACAGTGACTGGACTGAAGGCAAAGTATTTCATGAGCTGGGCCATAAAATAAAACTGATAAGGTCCTTTCCCATACATTTAATTATTTTCTGCCATACATTATTAATATTACCATTTAAGACTAACGTTTTAATGGAGTTGATCCATGGTCCAGTTGCAGTTCTACTGGTTTAGGTTGTGCAGATTCTGCTTTAAAATCTAACTTTCAGATTTTGAAAGATCCCTGCACATGATTTTGAATTCAGTTTTAGATTTCAATTATCTTCCACTTTTTAAAATTTTGCATCTCCACCAAGTACTTTGAATAGATAAATTGGAGACACTTCTCAATGCCAGCACTGTAACTGTACAGGTGAGTAGTAGCCATTTCCATAGCAATCTCTAGTTATAGGCTGACCCCCTTTCTCAAGAGACCTAGGCTTCCTGCCACTTTGGTTGGAAGAACACAAGGGCAAGTGTGAGAAACTGACAGCCTTGATTTGCCTATATGTTCTCTATTTGGAAACTGAAACATTTGCTGGCATTTTTGTTATTACTTTAACTCTTTCCCTCAAAATTTTAGAGAAACTCATTTCCTAGGTCAGGGTTCTCCAAAGGGATCAATCTTCTTCTTCTTGTGCCATATCCGTCATTGGACGTTGGCGATCATGTTGGCGATCCTATTTTTATCAACAGCTGCACGAAAAAGTGCTGCTGAGTTGTGTCCAAACCAGTCCCTTAGATTTTGAAGCCATGATGTTCTTCTTCTGCCTGGACCTCGATTGCCTTCAATCTTTCCTTGGAGGATTAAGTGAAGTATGCTGTATTTTTCCGGGTATCGCATCACATATCCAAAATACTGTAACTTTCGCTTTTTTATGGTTTTGATGATTTCCCTTGGCTTTCCCAGGCGGCTTATCACCTCATTTCTGATTTTGTCAACCCAACTTATACATAACATCCCCCTGTAAATCCACATTTCAAATGCTTCTAGTCCTGTGATGGCGAACCTATGGCGCGCATGCTGGAAGTGGCACGCAGAGCCATCTCTCCGGGCACACCAGCTGTCGCCTGTTGCTCTTCCGGGTTCTGGCGCACACATGCGCACCGGCCAGATGGTCTTTGCATGTGCGGGAGCGGTGGAAACTGGAAGAGCAGCTCCCTGGCATGCAGGTGCATGCTGGGAGGTGGAGTTTCTGGTTTATAGCATGCGCATGCGTGCCAGTCAGCTGGTCTTTGCGCGTGCATGCGTACCAGAAACCGGAAGAGCAACGGGTGATGGCTGGCATGCCTGGAGAGATGGCTCTGTGTGCCACTTCCGGGGAACATGTGCGTTGGGGAACTGCTCTTCCGGTTTCTGGCACTCCCACACGTGTGCGCCGGGAGCTGCTCTTCCGGTTTCCGGTGTTCCCCCACGCGCACCCATTTCGGCACTCAGTGCCGCAAAGGTTTGACAACACTGTCTCTTCAAGTGACTTTCTATCAGAGACCAACTCTCCACTCCGCAGAGCAGGATAGAAAAGATCTGACAAGCCTGATTTTCAATCTTAGGCTTATGTCACGACTGCAGAAGACCTTTTTCATTTTGAAGAATGCTGTTTGAGCTTTCTCTATCCTTGTTTTATCCATTGTTGTTCATACTATTATTAGTTAAAATAGTATTCATTAAATTATTCTCATGATAAATGTTTGAGGGTCAATGAAAAATCTAAAACTTCATGAAGAGGTTGATGAGTTGAAGAGTTTCGGGACCCCTGCCATAGATTATTTTCCAGTTCAGGTACTGTCAAAGAAGTCTGACACCGTTTCTCTTTTTTTCATTTGCCTTCTTCTCCAACTCAGTTACATGTCACATTCTTACCACCTACATCAAAACCCAGATCCAAGGACCTTTACCCTTATTAGCTTCCTCGCTCATCAGAATGGAAAGAAGAGTTTGCTAAAAAGGGAAAAAAAATTCTCTGCTCTTCAGCTGAGATGATCAGAATATCATTCTTTGCTGCATAAAACATGCTTCCTTTCTAATGGAACTTATCTGAAAGTCAGGCAACAATGAATGGGTAATGAAGGTTACTTTCGTTTTTCATGGATTGTGAGGTGGCATTTTTCAGGGAACATCTCATACTTTAAGTCCCAGTCTCCTTTCTGTAATGCAAGTGCATGCATTCCGCTCCGTAACTCATCCCAATATTTATCAGGTGGAATGTCTCAAATAAACAGAGCTGATGTCAATAATACATTCCCTTCTTATTTTATCTGGTCTTGTGCGTTTCACATCTTAGCAAGATCCTAGACAGCAATCCCTTTTTTGCTTTGGCAGCAGTTTTCCGTAGGTCTGTTAATAATCACACCTCTACAAATAACTTTTCCCTAATGAAAATAATTAAATAGCTGAACACTGAAAAGATCCAGAACAAGGATATAAAACAGTGTTCTCCAGTTTATCTTAATAAGCTGAGCTTCAGAAGAGTTTTATAAGCATCTAATAATTTTAGATATATAGTTACATCCAGTAATTCAGATGGGGCAGGAGTAGCTAGAAACTGGCTGATAGGAACTCAAATCTTTATCTCACCACCTCATTCAATATTGTCCATTACATCGATCAGCAACAATGTTCCATAATTTTGAGGTTTCCCCCCCCCCAATCAATCTGATGGGAGGCCAGAAAGGTTATACCTCTTTGATCTACAGAAAAAAGGATATTTACTCAGCTGCAGAACTAAAAAAAAAAAGTAATGTTGATTGTAGAATTCTTGGTTAGTATGATGGTTTACATACACACAGCGGAGTAAATTTTAGCTGTTAGCTCTCAGACAAAGCTCCTAAATGTAAAATGCAAACATTTCTGAAAATAATTTTACAGATATATAGCAAAACATCAATCAAATTAATTTTGATTCCATGTAACAGTGCTTAGAACCTAGGCTATACCTCGCATTCAGCTGGCTCCTTCCGCACATTAACTATCCCTTGCATGATGGCTAATAAAATATCAAAAGGTAAATAATTATGAATCTGGAATTGCCCATTCATAATGGCAACATGTAAAACATGAATGGTTGTAAATGGTTTTGATTTCATTGTGCTGTGTTCTATTTTGACATGATATTAGTCTGTGCATCTTCAGATGCCCCTGGAAATAATACCTGGTGATCCTAGATGGATTGCCACCATACAATAAAAACATATATTTCTGCAAAGAATAGGGGACAGATGGGTACACATTTGCATTATACATATGGAATTTCCAAGCCCATTTTTAAATACGGCACAGGCAGATTATTGAATGTGAAGTTACCTCTAAGCAGAAATGAGTTTGCATTCCCACTAGAGCAGATCCAGGTAAGGAATGGATTGTTCTTATATAATGAACAATTATGCAAAAAGACTTATTTAGCCGGTGAAGAACCATTTACCAGTAGTTAAAATTGAAATATCCTCACTGATTAATTCAGCAACCTGCTAAAACCTTTGAAGTAAGAAAGACTTCCACAAAAATAATTGTCAGTATCTTTATTCATACTCAACTTGCTTTCAAACTATCATTACTATTTAACAAAAAAAAAAATCATGCAAACAAAGTTTAATTGTTAAGTTTAAGGAAAAAGTGCAACAATTTGTACATTAGTCTCGTCCATTTTTAAAAACATCTTCTCCCAGCAAATGAATGGCCTTTCCATTTACTTTACAGTACCATGCGATTATTAAATAGTTAGAAAACATTTTTCTGTCTTCCAAATAGAAATATTGAGCCTTAAAATAGTATCATATATAAAATGTAAAACTTGATTGGTTTGATTTTTGTCCAAAGAGAGAACGAGGACACAGCAAATATGATGAGTTCTCATTCTTTCATGCGAAAAATTCATAGTACAGAAGCTATAAGATACCCCTTCTATGTGGCACGTGGATCTCAGGCTTTACATTGACAAAAATTACATTACATTTTTATTAAATTGGATTGTGTACACCTTCTAAGCAATAAAAAGAAATAAAAGCTCTGAAGTTTGTTGTTTGGGGCATTGATTACAGTAGAAACAAATCCTAGGCCTAAATTCTGTATAATTAAGTATAAGCAACCTGTCTATCTTAAATGAGATGGTCATGAATTGGTTAAAATTAACATTTTGATTCCAATCCACATGGGATCTGGAGTGGGGGGAGGGATGCGGGTGCATCTATAGATTTTCAGACGGAGTTAGAGGTGTCTGTACTTGCAAAAGGCTTTTTTTTTTTTTGTTCAATTGTGTCTGATTCTCAGAGTGCCTGGGCCAGTCCCTGTAGTTTTCTTGGCAAGGTTTTTCAAAAGTGATTTGCCAATGCCTCTGTCCTAGGGCTGAGAGAAAGTGACTGGCCCAAGGGCATCGAGTTGACTTTGTGCACAAGGCAGGATTAGAACTCGCAGTTTCCTGGTTTCTAGCCCCATGCCATAACCACTATACCAAACTGGCTCCCTGTAAAAGGCTTAATCACTCCCTAAGATGGAAAGATGGATTGCAGTGGAAAGCTTGAGGCACATTCAGGGGAGAAGGGGTGTCTTGTTAAAAACGGGTGGATGTACATATGTTATTTGCATACTTTACCCCAAAATCTCCTTCACAGAGACTGTCATGAGGTTTGCATAGGAGAAATTCCCTGTGATTTTTGTAAAAATTTGGACATCAAATCGAAATGGATTCAGGCTGTCTTTCAATACACAATATGACACACTTTACATCAGTTGTTGAGAATAATCAAATCAGTCTTTGACAATGATCAGTAGACACCCAACTACCTCTGAGCAAAACTGAGTTCTCCAGTTTTTTTGTCTTATCACACTAATTTTTATGATGATGTAAATGTGCAGTTTGCTTATGGTTTGAAATAAAGTGATTTAATTTCTGTGGATGGGAATAGTTGCCTTCAAAAATCCTTCCACCTTCTGTGTTTCATGAAATCTTGCCTTAAAATATATGGTGTCCAATTTCTTGATCCGGACAATGAGCTAGAACACTCCATTATGCTTTTGCTTATGCAAAATTTGAACCCCTTTAATAGAAAAACTGCCTTCATACTTTAGCAAAAGCTGCATCTTGCAACATCTGCACAGAACTTTGCTTGGCAAGAGCTAAAATATTTCAGATCATGTATGAGACACATATTGGGTTATGCAGTTTTTCCCCCTCACCAGTACTATTAAAAGTTGTATAAAAAAGTACAAATAGCACAGCAAATTCAGCAAAATATGTAAATAGTTGGATTCTCTATTAAAAAATTTAATACTTGTTTTTTTTAACCTTAGAAGTGCAGCAAGAATAATAACCAAACAGACCTCACAGCAGACTGTGAGGATAATAATTATTATCCCCATTTTACAAATGAGGAAATTGAGGCAGAAAGTTTCATACCTTGCTCAAGGCCACAAAGGGAAACATTGGCAGAGTTAAGAAAAGGGAGTCCATTATTCCTAGATCCCACACTTGTAATATAGCTATGAAAACACCTATATTGTCTCCACTACAGGTAATCCTCGACTTACGACCACAATTGACTCCAAAATTTCTATGGCTAAGCAAAATAGTTGCTAAGTGAATTTTGCCCCATTTTACGCCCTTCCTTGCCACAGTTGTTAAATGAATCACTGAAGTTGTTCAGTTACTAACACTGTTGTTAAGTGAATCTGGCTTCCCCATTGACTTCGCTTGTTAGGAGGTCACAAAAGGTGATCACATGACCCCAGAATGCTGCAACCATCATAAATACATGCCAGTTGCCAAACATCCAATTTTTGATCACCTGACCAAGGGATGCAGCAATGGTCGTAAGTGTGAAAAAGGGTAACTCACTTTTTTCAGTGGCACTGTAACTTCAAACGATCACTAAATGAACTGTTGTAAGTTGAGGACTACCTGTAAATATTTTCATATCCCAAGAGATCTTTTAATGGCAGGCATTATAAGGTGGCATAAATGCCAAGCTTCACTGACACAACTATTTACTGATAAAGTGATAAAACAATGCGTGTCGTTAAATCACTGTCAATTTTAAATATTTCAGATATTGTAATTTTTGATTTGCTTCTTACATTGGAAATAAACAATTGGGGGGTGTTTTTAAGGGGGGGGGGTTGAAAACAATCGCAATGGAATTTTTGCAATTTAACACATTTTACAGATGCAATGACAGCTGTCATAACTATTTAATACTCAATATAATTTCATTCTTTCCCACCCTCACCCTCCCAATTTCTATATTGAAAATAAAATACTTTAATCTCTAAAATAATGTATAAAGTTTGGTTCAGGACTCTTAAATGGATATAAATACATTTGACTCATGCAATATAAGCTTAGACTCACAAGCAGCCCATTCCAAATATGTACTGTTAAGCACTTGAGTTGTGCTCCTACACATTTCTTCATTGGACAGATCCCTCTGGAGTAAACAGGGGGCAGGAAAGAGGGGCAGAGGGGGTGATGCCCTAATTATATCAAAGTATTACTTTGGGCAACCTTCAAAAGTGTATTCTTATAAAATGTTCCGTTGGTCTCATTTTGCATACAAGATTATTCTGAAGTCGAACCAACACTTTGTTCTGTGAAAAGATGCTTTCTAAATTGATGATACTGTATACAGTCTTAGCTCTTAAGTCAAGGAAAGATTGCTTTAATTCCACATACTGTTAAGCCAAACAGGAAAACCTATCTGCTATGTTGGTTGATCTATTTTAGTTTCTAGAAAGCCCACTCACAAAAGCAGCAAAATGGAAGTTAAATACACACAGAACTTAAGCAGTTGGGTGAGGAGAAGTGCTACTCTTTAATTAATTAGTTAATAACTGAAAACAAAGCAAAGGGATTAGAGTCCCTATAGGTTGCTTTTGAGGGACTTAATTCAGGAGCTAAATTTTAGGAATTGTAAAGCCCTGCTCTAGCAAAGCCATCCTGAATCAGATACTTAGACAAAACCCAAGTCTGAAGGATTTAAAAAGCAAATGTATAGGCCTAAATTAACTAGAGCAGGTCTAACTTAGAGGGCTAAGAAGGAGACACTCGCCATGACTATTGCCTTGCAAGGACAAACTCTATGGCACCAATGATAAAGTGTCTTAATGCCAGCAATCCGGCATTCAGATTTTAAAACACAAGTCAATAATGATGTAACTATTCCTACAAATTTAGCAGGAGGATAGAGAAGCCCAAGCAACCAAGCTGTTTTGTGGTGGGAGATGAAAGAGGTGTCTACAATTACGCAGGAGCTGGAGCAGGTGATTAGGGAGACGTGGTTGTTTTTTCCTCCCTCAAAATATTAGAGCATATTATCAGCATCCATCATTGATGGAGATGGAGGACAAAAAGAAAAGTCATCCCACAACACAAATACAAGTATGGAATGTGGCAGAAGATGCAGCAACACCCAACACTGATTGTTTTGAAAGGGAGATTAGAAAAATTCACAGAGAGCTAGGCTCTTAATGGTTACTAGTCACGGTAGCCCAATTTGATCTCAATGCCTCTTAATTTATTCATTTTCTTATTTAATGCTAATTGCTAAGGACCTATGCTCTTTTGTAGGGCCAAAGTCTCATATGAGACAAATCTTTGAGCTTGAATGTGCTGGGCTCTTTGTCATGAATGAAAGCATAGCAATAGGGAAACAGCAAGAATGAGAATATATGGGATTTGTGCAATCTGCACGTGTGTAGGTGCTCCTGGTAATGGAGTATTGTTGGGTTAATTCATTTTCATTAAAAAAAAAAAATCTTACGCAACATCTGCTCTGGGTTTACCGTTCTGCTTAAGACATTTTGTCACCTCCACATCCTTTGCCTTTTAAGAAAGAATAGAAGGCTTTAGAGTAATGTGGGACTGGCCAATGACAAAAAAATATTGCAGTTTTGTTCAGCAGGCCTCGCCTAAAGCAAATGAATATGACTATTTGTCTAAATAAATTTAACAAGGAATGCATTTGTATTATCTAACAAAGACAATTTCTCCTATCTTACTGAAAAATATACAGGGGCCCTAAAATGTGTGCAGAATTCGTGGATCTGTTGATTGTATTTTTTAAAGGTGCATTATGGCTAAAATGGAAGTATTTGTTTAATGACCAAAGACTGCTTGATCTTGTCAAGATAGCACTTAGCAATAGCACTTAGACTTATATACCGCTTTACAGTGCTTTACAGCACTCTCTAAGCGGTTCACAGAGTCAGCATATTGCCCCCAACAATCTGGGTCCTCATTTTACCCACCTCGGAAGGATGGAAGGCTGAGTCAACCTTGAGCCGGTGAGATTTGAACCGCTGAACTGCTGAACAGTCAGCTGAAGTAGCCTGCAGTACTGCACTCTAACCACTGCGCCACCTCGGCTCTTGTATCCTGTATCCATCCTTCATTTCTGATATGACAATGCAGGCCAGTTTTACTGAAGTCTTCCCCGGGTCCAGGGAATAGGGAAGGAAAATTTCTAATCTTTTTTTCAAATTATACTTGATTCAAAAATGTATTAAATAAGCTTGATACACATTTGCCAGGATTTGGAAAGGGGAACATCTGTGTTTTAAGCACAATCATCCTCTTGTTATAAACCTGGACTGTATGTGCTAACTGAATTATTAAATGATTGTAAATGGTCAATTTTTCAAATTTTGGAACAATTCCTCAGGGATCAATTATGCAAAGTGAAAGGTCAGAATCGCCACAAAGATAAGCAACTCCGCGTATAGGTCACGACTTTCCTGCATTATTTTTCTCACTGATGTAAGTTATGCTTTCTGGAAACTTCAGGGTTCCAAACTGCTGGTTTCTTTTAAAAGAGATCAACGTCTTTCCTGTTATTTAAGTTTTTAATGCTGAAGTTAATCTGCCACCTCCTTTATGGTGCTGCCATTTGGATCCTGAGAATGCCTTCAAATGTGAATTGCAGCAAGCTGGTCTCTTGTGTGCCTATTTATAGTTCCCAAAATGTATTTCCAATATGGTCATTTTATTGGAAACAGGACAATCTCAGGGCATGGCTCTTTGGTCTGCTGTGCTTGCTGAGAGGACCTATTTTTAGGATAGCCCCAATTCATTTCCTTATCTCCCAGCAGAGGGCCACAACTACTCCTAGCTAAATTTGGAAGCCCAAGAAGCTATTGAATTGAGCTGCCACCCACTATTTCTCTACCTGAGTAAAAGATAATTCTGCTGCTGCACTAATATTTGGAGTATTTCCCTTCCAAGCCTCTTGAGCTTATGCTCATTCATCTTGTGCACCAAGCTCTTTTGGCATTTTATTTGAAAAGGCATTTCGGCCAATTTCTTATCTTAATAGATTGCTTGCAATTAATTTTCAAAACCTTGTTTGGCAAAGCTGAATGTGCAGGTAGTCCTCAACCTATGACCATAACCGGGATCAGAATTTCCATTGCTAAGCAAGGCAGTTGTTAAGTGAGTCCTGCCTGACTTTACAATCTTTTTTTTTTTGCCATGGTTGTTAAGTGAATCACTGCAGTTAATGTGGCTATTAAGCAAATCTGGCTTTCCCCAGATTTTGCGTGTCTGGGAAAGTCACAAATGGCAATCAGATGACCCCAGGACGCTGCAACCGTTATAAATACATGGCGGTTGCCAAGTGCCTGAATTTTGATATGTTGGGATGCTGCAACAGTCATAAGCACGAGGACTTGTTGTAAGTCACTTTTTTTTAGTAACTCTGAATGGTCGCTAAATGAATGGGTTTAAGCCAAGGACTACCTGTAATCTCTCCCATTTTACAAGGAAGACACGAGGGGGATTTTTCAATTCTTGGGAGCATACCCATGTAATGAACAAGCAGTCGGGCCTAAGCAGCATGCCTTCCTATACTGTAATTTTTTAAACACTGCAGCAAGTCAGCAATTGATTGTACCTATATGGAGCACAAAAGCATCTTCAGAGTAGTAAAAAAAAAAAAAAAACTCCAGAAGGCAGCCTAACTAAGCGATCAAAACCCTCTGTTTTTTGTCTATCACCATCTTGACTGTGATCCTTCATCCCCCATAGATGACTCAATTGACTGCCCTGTCAGTTCAATGCAACATCTTAACCGAAGGATAAAATGCCAAAGGTTAGAATCAATGGCTATTAAGCATGAGGCAACAAGGGTTGTCTCATAGGATAGGGATTATCTGGGTCACTGCTGCGTTGCATTTTTATACTCTCTCTCTCTCTCTCTCTCTCTCTCTCTCTCTCTCTCTCTCTGTGTGTGTGTGTGTGTGTGTGTGTGTGTCTCTCTTTCTTTCTTTTTTTTTTTCTCTCTCTCTCTCTCTCTCTCTCTCTCTCTCTCTCTCTCTCTCTGTGTGTGTGTGTGTGTGTGTGTGTGTGTGTGTCGTTGTTGCATTTATTTGTTTTGCTTCTTGTCTTGGCTCTTGCCATCAGCTATGAATTGTCAACTGAGGTAATTAAAAAGAAGACAACTCCATTTGTAGAGCTATTTTCCCCACTTCAGCTCCCCCAAGATGTGATACGATAACATCACAGTTAGACTCAGGGCAGCGGAGTGGGGAAGGCTGTTGAATCAATTATAACACCAATGAACATCTAACAAACACTGAACAGGGGAACAAAACATAATTTCATAGCATAAATTGTGTACTGTATATCATTATTACTGTCTATGGTAACTGCTACACATTTAAGTGTATTAAATGATCAACTTAAGAAGAGATTGGACAAGTATTTGTCTGAAATGGTGTAAGGTCTCCTGTTTGAGCAGAGGGTTGGGCTAGACGACTTCCAAGGTCCCTTCCAACGCTGTTATTCTGTTTATTCTGACACAAGTGCCTTCTTGAGCAACTTCTCACATTTGTTTATTTAATTTTAATAAATAAAATTTAATTTCTCATTATCTACCAGTAATACTTGGATAAGAACACGTGGTACATTGTCTGGTCTATTGAGTCTACTATTGCCAGCTTTAGGAATTAGTTGTTTTCTAGGGTCAAAGAGTGACACTATTTCCCATCACTTGCAAAACAATTCTCTAGGAATTGTTTCCATATTCTCTGGAAATGAGGCAGATGATACCACAGCCTTTCAACATGCAAATCAGGGCCCTCTTCAGCCATGGCCTTTCCTTTCTTTGCAGCCTTTTGAGGGCTTTGTAGTGGGGAAATTATGCTATCCAAATTGATAGGATTAGGGGGGAAAACAATACATTGGGACAAAATTAAATTGGATTTAATTGAAATTATTATGTGCCATGTAATATGTTCCAAATCTACATAATTTACATTTTTGCAACAAATTATTTGGTGGCTGCAAATCTAAACTCCAGATATTGAAAGTCTGCATCATATGTCACGGTATCTCTTATTGATAAAGATACTCAAATATCCCAGACTTGAATAAAATTACTCAATCATCAGATTTTGCACAAGAGAAACTTGGCATTTTGTTTCTTTCACTGTGGAAATGTTATGCAGAACATTGGCACTTATTAATAGCAGTGTTATTGCTTTACATACAAAGCAATCTTCTGAAAGAGTTTGAAGCAAACTAGGATATTCTATAAACAAAATCCTTAGTTTCTTGAAGAAAGGTTTTCTACTTAAGGTGTTCATGGTAATTTTTCATTATGTTCCCCCAGATATTATTACCATGACAGATGCATCTCTCCAGTAACCTAAAGTGTGTTTGAATAAAATAAAGCTTTAAATGCCCAGTTTATGGACTGGGGGTTGTTCTGTGCCCCATAGGTTTTCCATTAGGCTCTGGCTCAGCCTAATGAAATTATACCCTTAAAAACACAAAATGTGCACAACTTTTTATAAAACTGGCAATGTCACGAAAAACAGGCAAAGAGAAATAGATGTCAATTACGTTTTATCTAATATGTTCAATCTTTTTATGTTTAATGACTGCTTTCTGTATATTGGTTATTGTAAGTATAAATATTAATATTTGTTATATTTAAATATATTTATACTATTAAAGAACAGCTAAATCTGCAGAGCTCTTACAGGCTGCTACAACTTCCAATATTACATCCACTTAAGAACATGCATATATCCTGTTTTAAGATATTTGTTGGTACTGTGGTTTTCACCAAGGGCATGGCTGCTTAGTAGATTCTCAGCTGAACGAGAGATACAGTGCATTTTTGCAGGCCTATTTATTTCTTTGTGTCCATTTGGAACACTAGATATAGAAATTGGAATAAGAAGTGTGGCAATGACAGGAATATTTTTTACAAGGCGCAGCACAAAGCTTACAAAAACTATTAACTATCACATGCAAAAATCTCATTACATGTTTGGCGAGATGGCAGTGCGCTTGTTATTGATTTATTAATTATTTATTGAATTTGTATGGCTGCCTATCTCACAGAGTGATCATACATAGGCAGTTCACAACATGGCATCTGAAACTAGCATCCTCAATTTTCCCAGGTAACACACTTGTTTCACAGCTTATATGGGGTTTATTTGGGGCTTAGGTTTAGGGTCACTCTTACAGATACTTTTTGGCACACAGATGTAGAGGAAAATACATGCTATCACGTGTGAGGACCTGGCTTATTTTGTCATGATTGCACATCTTCGGACAGCCTGTATTAAATAAAATATCCTTCCTAATAAATTCTGAAAACACTGAAAAGTATGTTTCTATGTGTGTTCTGTTCACATGTAGCTTCTTGTACATGTTTTTTATATCCTAAAGATTTGCAAAAGAAAGGCAAAAAAGCAAGTATAAAATGACCCTTGCCTAGATCCTTGGAGAAAATGAATATGTTCAGGAAAGAAAGAGTTTTCCAAAGAGGATTTTCACACATTCTAAGCTGGTATGAAAAAAAAATCTTCAAATACAATTGGGAACATTTTCTACTGAATTTTGTGGAATATTTTTCATTTTGGGAATGCATTTTTGTGTGGCAAAACTAATAAGCAGATGGGCCGTCCAGGGACTTACATGCACATATTTTGGCAGCTAAATGTACAGAAATTAAGAGAGAAAACATTACAAGGAAAAGCCTATCACATTTACATGCAAAAGAATTTCAGGTCCGCTATTTAATGACCTTTAAAATGGGTTAAATTCAAGTGAAATACTGGGGGGAGGGGAGGAAATGAATTAATTTAAAAGCAAGGGAGTAAAATTCTATGAAATATCTGATTATAGCTCTAATGTATTGTTTTACTGCTTCAAAGTAATAGATATGCAGTAAGTGCCCAGCATCCTCTTGAAAGAAAGCCTCATATTAAATAAAATAAAAAAAAAACACAGGTATATGGTTTCTTTAAGCAAATTTCCTGCTTAAGTTCTTGCATAATCCTCATAACTGCTTTTTAAATGTCTTGAGATCAAACAATTGATATAGGGACATGTTGCAAGTTCTTCAGCAAGAAATGAAGGGAATTGGCCCGGCATGCACCAGCAGCTCCTCATACTAGCCGGGAGTGGGTAAACTTTGCACATGCGTGTGCATTGTGTTCACTGTGCTCAAAATCTCATTGCTGTTTAAGATAATTTAGCAGTAGAACTACATAAAAATAAGCAGAGAAAAGCACAGACTTCCCTAAACTATCAACAAGGTGCAGAACTTTAAAAATCCTAAACAAAACAAAATTGTAAAACATTAAGCTGTAGCTAAAAAGTTCGTCCCAAAGAACCTTCCCTCATATAGCACAGCTGTGTCTTATTAAAATATGCATTATGTGTATCACAGGTGATACAATTACTCATAATATAGATTCACTTAATGTTGTTCATTAAACATGCAAAATTCATTGCATGATGCATATTCAAAAATGTATTCAATAGCTTCCAACAGCAGTTGAAGAAAACTTGTGTTACGTTTTCACTTTGATTTCTGTGGTTCCAAGTATTCTAAACCAATCTGTTAAAAGCTGAAATTATTTTTAGAAACATTTCTTAATGATTTCAGGCTTGATTCTGAATTCTACATCTCTATTAATTTACTGTACACTTTTTATATTCTATTCATGCAGTTTACTAAATAAATAAGTATAAATCGAAGAGTTAGGGATGTGTAGATTCAGAGCCCAGTTAAGAAATATTTAGGATAAAATATTAAAACTGGCTTTACAATAAACTTGACTAGTGATGTAAATTAAATAGCAAATTGGCACCCTGGATCATAATATAATCTCATGGAGATTAAAAATAATACATATATCAGTATTATGTAGTTTTACCTTGGAGCTAGTTCATCACAGGCTCTAGTTAGTATTCATCCTATGCACATAATTTTTATTTTATACTGAAAACTTTATATTGAAAACTTATCCGAAACCTTTACCTTAATCAAGTAATTTTAAAAGCTTTTATGGGCCTTCTTTGTTCATATCTTTGTTTTTATCATAGATCTGGCCAACTGTAATATTGAATAAAATTTTCTGGATTTCCCTTTATTCCATTTTCTCCCCAGACCCTTTATTCTTCAGTCAACTTACATTTTCATCTCTTTTTTTCTTAACCCCACATGATAGTCTCAGATTCATTATTAACTGTTTAAGAAGAAGTTTCAGAGGTACAGGAGATAGAGAAAAATAGTCAAAGTTATAAAAATGACAAAGGCTAGCAGTAATCTATAAGCATCAGTGATTCCTAGATAAATACACTGGGTGATTTTCTACGTCCACACGTTCCGTGGCATCTTCCCTTCCTCGTTACCCCTACAATTCCCAGACCTGAATGGAATCAACAAGGCAAAGGTCTAAAAACTCCAGGGCTAAGGGCAAATTTCCCACTGGGGGGGGGAGGGCTTTCCTGAGTCTATTGTTTTCATACTTCACACTGCAACATGGGATGTACAAACTGAGGGTTGACATAGGAGAACCCCTCAAAATCTGCTTGGTCTATGTTAGAAATGACCAGCTGATCGGGTGGCGTTAATACTGGTTGTCCTCTGGTAAAGAATTTGTCGAAGTTTTCGGCACCCTTGCCACACTGCAATTAAAAAATAAATAAATTACAAATTGGAAAGCAAGCTTAAGTAAAACAGATGCTAGATTGAGGTTAAAAACTCTTAACCTGCTCTGAGGATCATAGAGGGGAAGCATATTTTTTTGGTCTTGAATGAAAGGGCTATAATAATATTCTTGATACTAAAAGTCGCCACTGTCTCAGGTATTACATTCAGGTGGATGAAAACTAAACCTGGTGACCGGGAATATGAAAAGTAAGAATTCTTGTGCTGACTAGGCTGCCTGGTTTCAACAATGGTGAACGTATTTATAGCTCATATGCAATATTTTTTATTTGCACATTACATATCTTTGTTTGAATGTACATCTAGGACCTAGTTATGTGTGCACAAAATATTTATATTGTCGGATTTCTGCATTCCAATTATTTGGGAATACTATTACCAGTCAGAAACATTTCAGCCTGGTGAACCATGAGAAGTCTATACAAATTGGGGTGGTGGTATATTAAACAAAGTGAGATGAAATGAAATGGGTAGTAGAAATGTTTCCATCCTGGTTGGTTAGGCTCTTCCCATAGGAAAATAAGTTCAACAGAAATACTTCAAGAGGTATTATCTTTTAGATAAAATCAAATCTCACTGTGTTAAAAACATGCAATGCCATAATTTTAAAATCCTTTAAAAATAAATTTCACAGACTTTCTGTTTCGAGTTACTGATCTGTGCTGGTAGATTTACATAGTGACTGGGCTCTCCCCCAGGTCATTCTTGCTATAATATTCTAACATTCAAACAGGAACCCTGGCATTCAGAGGACAATATTCCATTTTGGTGGGGAAATATACATGAAATGGTAACTGCTGTTGCTCACAGCTGTCTTGCAGGGAGTTTTGTCATGAACACGTTCATTTTTCTGCCAAATGCACTCTCTTAATTTCTGGTTGCAGCAATCAACTGAAAAATGGTTCAAATAATACATACTATGGATTTTTTGTTGTGTTTTCAAAGGGCAAACTACTTCATAGCAATCAAAAAAGGTTTTAACATAATGGGAATAATGGTTGAATTCCAGCCCACGTACTAAAAATAAATGCTTTACAGATTACTTCCTTTGCATCCCCAGTTTATTCTGTTCCATTTTTTAAAATGGTATTAAATCTCCTCCCAACATTTTTAAAAGCCCATCTTGGTACAAAATGTAATTCAAGATCTTCTCTATTGCGCACACTAAAGCAGAAAAAAATAGCTTCAAGTACCTAGTGATTGTATGAAAAATAATTTGATCAAACTCTTCAAAAGTATAAGGTAAAGGTTCCCCCACACATGCATGCTAGTCGTTTCTGGCTCTAGGGGGTGGTGCTCATCTGCGTTTCTAAGCCGGTGCTGTCCGAAGACGTCTCTGTGGTCATGTGGCCGGCATGACTAAACGGTGAAGGCGCACAGAGCGCTGTTACCTTCCCACCAAGTGGTACCTATTTTTCTACTTGCATTTTTTTCGAACTGCTAGGTTGGCAGAAGCTGGGACAAGTAACGGGAGCTCACTCCGTTACGCGGCACTAGGGATTCGAACTGCCGAACTGCCGACCTTCCGATCGACAAGCTCAGCGTCTTAGCCACTTAGCCACCGCGTCCCTTCTTCAAAAGTATAAGTACTACTTAATCTTAGAAATATATTACTACTGGTGCTTTATGTCCACATGAGATTTTTTTTTTTTTACATGTTAAATCATATATATTTCAACAGAAAAAGAATAACTACTGGGAAAGGAAAAATTGAATCCAAGAGCTACCATTTAAACTGACAGATTTTTGAGAAAGTGGGAAACATCACCCAAATTACACTTTCTGAACTATGCAGTTTCTTATTACACTCCCAGCCATCTGTTAATCAAATAAGACAGGTCTTTTAGGATAATGATTTCAAGCCAATCTCACTTAGGAAATAAAAACGGATGACTGCATACAAATGGATTAGAAGGCACCCATTAATTCCACTAACTGATATGGAATACATTCCCACTCCATGTTTAAAAGACTAAGACTTTATTAATGAATAATCTTAGCTCTAGGAAGGGCCAATGTATAGTTAAGTACTAATCCCATGGGATAGCATGGAATAGCAGTGTTCCAATATCTAAGGGGCTGCCACAAGGAAGGTGGGTGTCAACCTATTTTCCAAAGCACCTGAAGGCAGAACAAGAAGCAATGGATGGAAACCAATCAAGGAGAGAACCAACCTAGAACTAAGGAGAAATTTCCTGACAGTGAGAACAATTGATCAGTGGAATGACTTGCCTCAAGTAGTTGTGGGTGCCCCAACACTGGAGGTTTTTAAGAAGACCATTTGTCTGAAATAGGGCCGTGATGGCAAACCTATGGCACGCGTGCCACAGGTGGCATGCAGTGCCCTCTCTGTGGGCATGCAAGCCGTTGCCCTAATTCAGCTCCACCGCGCACGCGCGCGCGCCTCCCACTGGCCAGCTGGTTGTCGGGTCTCTGCCGCGCATGCACGGGACGCGTGGCACATGCAGGGGGGCCGCATGTGCATGCGTGGGGGTGGGGCACGTGCGGGGGGCCGGGCATAGATGCGTGGGAGGCCATGCTTGCATGCACAGGGGGTGCATGTGGGGTGTGTGCATGCATGAATGGGGGTGGGGCACGTGCGGGGGGAGGGTGCACGCATTGCATTTTGGGCGTTTGGGCGCTTTGGGCACTCGCTCCGGAAAAGGTTAGCCATCACTGGTATAGGGTCTCCTGTTTCAGCAGCGGGTTGGAGTAGAAGACCTCCAAGGTCCCTTCCAACTCTGTTATTCTGTTTATCTGATAGACTTTTACGCACCCATTGTCCCCTGATTTTACCACAGCTTTCTGACTGATAAAGATGAATAGCATCATGCCATCACAGCAAAAGGTCCATGTAATTCCAAACAATCAGCACTACAGGTCAATCTCCAATCTCTGAAGATCCATGGTTCACAAAGCCCTTTTATTTTGATTAATATGAAAGCAAGAAAGTTGAAACTATCTAGCTTGTACACTGCAAAAAAATTGCTGGGTGAGATATGTTGAAGTGCTATCCCATGTGACACATCTTTCACCAGAACACTTCAAGCCCGTACATCAGGGGTGGGTTCCAACTTACCTTGCTGCCGGTTCGCTCCCTCCCGCGCCGCGTGGGCGCACCTCATGGGCGCGCGCGCACATGCGCAGTAAGAAAAAATCTGATTTTTTAAAAAAAAAAAAAAGCCAAAAAAAAGATGGCAACCACATGCACAGTGCTTCTGCACATGCTCAGAAGGAAAAAATAAATAAATAATTTTTAAAAAAATAAATAAAAAAAAGATGGCAGCCCCCACGGACAGGCACCGACCGATCCGGTTCGGTGACGTCATCATGACATCACCAGCGGGCCGCAACCAGTCCGAACCGGGAGGAACCCACCCCTGCCATACATACATATATAGAAGTTCCACTCAACCTATCCATGCATCATTTCTGCCCATGTCATCTCTCACGGGATTTGGAAGGATTAATTTTGCTTCTTCTGCTTGAGCTTATTGCATAAACCTCTTCTGTGCATTCAGAGCTGCTTTTGGGATCCTTCTCTAGGTTGCAGGTGATAGAACTGCAACATGAGAGAATAGGCCTTCCTTCTGGTGGCGCTCTGGGTCTGAATCTCTCTCTTCAGACTGCTGACTCCTTTCAGCTGGCGCCGTTTCAATTCTCCTATGCACCTTCCACACGGTGTTTTTAAATTCTGCCTTTCTTCATCTGACAGCGTACTGTTGTATCTTCTGCAACTATTTATTTGGGTCTGCCTTAATTTTATTATACTGCTTAAGAACCTTTGACTTGAAAAGACTACTAAGTATCTAAATAAAATAAAACTTGGGTTTTGTTATGGGACCATAGACACCAAATGCTGAAAGAAACATTACTGTTCATCTCATTTACCACTTTCGGTTTGAATGGAGGCTGGATGTCTCTGTTCTCCAGTCTTTCCCAGTCAATTCTCCTAAAAAAGGCATGTTCCCTAATGTCTCTCTCTCCTTCGGGCCCACAGCCGAGACGTTTGGCAGGGTGTTTAGTCATTAACTGGAAATCAAACGCATAAAGGATACAATGAGATTTTTCGGAATGAGAGGAACAGCACACAGTCAATAAAGTGATCTTGTTTTCCTTAATATCTGCTGCTGTTACTCCTAAATGTCTATAATTCATACTATATTCCTACATTCCAAATTGGTTGCTGTTTTGTCTAAATACAGACTAAAGGCAGATTTTGTCACTGTGCTAGAAATTCAATTTTCTTTAATGTCAACAAGTAAAAAAAAAAAGAGATTTGAAGAAAGAACAGATACATTTTTAAACCCACAATTACTAAAGTAATACTCACTACCATCACTTAAAAATGTTCACTTGATTAGACAATGGTAGCTGGAAAAAGTACTTACTAGGATGTATATTTATAGACCTTTTTCTTCCCACTGTTATACAAAAATAGATGTCCTTCTTAGATACAAAAACAATTTTCCTTTTTCGTCAAGAATTAAATAGCTAGCTTTTTTTTTTTTTTTAAATCTATATTTCAAAAAACAACAACAACCCAACTGGCCACAAAAAAGGTTGGGAAACTGTATTTTTTAATTTTTGGACAGTACATCATTCTAAAAGTATAAGCTTCAACTATTGTAGCAACAAGAAAAAGAGAAAGATAGCTATCTACAGAGCAAATCATGAAAAACATGTGTGCCATTTAAAGTTTAGAAGTTTTACATATAGTTGGAGCTACATTATCACAAATAAGATTGTATAAGATGAACATCCCTTTCCACACACAGTTTTTGTATAAGAAATTGCATGTTTTCTGAGTTATGGCAATTATCCCAGAGGTGGGTTCCTCCCGGTTCGGACCAGTTCGCCCGAACCGGTAGCGACCCGCTGGTGACGTCACGGAGCCGGTTCGGTCAGTGCCGGTCTTGTGGGCGCCATCTTTTTTTTGGAATTTTTTTTTATTTCTTTTTCTTCTGTGCATGCGCAGAAGCCAGGTTTCCAGCACTGCGCATGCGTCACCATCTTGTTTTCGGCTTTTTTTTTTTTTTAAATTATTTTTTGGCACTGCGCATGTTCACGCGCGCACACAAAGCACGTGCGCCCATGAGGCGTGGCCACGCGGCACGGGAGGAAGTGAACCGGCAGCAAGGTAAGTTAGAACCCACCCCTGAATTATCCATGTTCTCAAACAGAAGCAATATCCGTTTATGTTAAGGAAATCATCTGGTGTGAACCACACAAAGAGAAACAGACAAAAGGTCTATTTTCAATATCAATACTGTACAAGAAGTTTGGCTCACCAGCACCTAGTGAGCAGGGGTGGTTTCTAACTTACCTTGCCGCCGATTCGCTTCCTGTGCCGCGCGCGCATGCGCAGTGCCGAAAACCCAGCTTCTGCGCATGCGCAAAGCAAAAAACAGCTTCTGCGCATGCGCAGAAGCCAAAAACAAAATGGCACCGCCTATGGCGCCACCGAGAGACCCGGTTCATGGGCGTGGCCAGCCGGCCATCACCATTCGTTGAGCGGGGAAAAATTCCCGCTACCGGTTCTATAGATCCGGTCCGAACCAGGAGCAACCCACCTCTGCGTGAGAACTGAAAATGTTTTTTGAATTTAAAAAATGGTTTAGGGAGGAATACATTTTATTAACTATTTTGATTGTATAAAAGTGAACCCAAGTGACAAATATTTAAAAAATCCAGATATGTTAGGCCAATTCTATTACAACAGTGCTTAATAAAATATCAAAATTTACTTTACCCAGATTGTAACTGATAAATGCTTAATATCGCAATTATAAATTTATATGTCTCAAAATAAATACAATAACATCTCAGATCAGTGCACCTTACATGCAGAAGATCCTGGATATTGATGCTCAAGTTGGCATTAAATCCCTAAAATGGTTGGCCAAGAATAAAAAGACATTCGGCTTAGAAAAAAATACTTAATAATGGGTCTGGCACAGTGCCAGTGAAAGAACTCAATTCGAGCTCCTGGATTCTATAGTAAAATATGGGTGATTTCACGGAATACTGTACTCAGAAATGAAATGCATATATGTTGCCTTAAATAGAGACGGACCACCATATTCCCCATCTCTGGCACAGTAGTTAGAGCTTCTAATTGAGGGCAACTGTTTGGGACCATTTTCAAATTATCTTATTTCTTTCAGGATATAAATAAACTAACAACTTCATAACTAAAGCCATCTAATGGATTAGGATTAATTGCAGATATGACAAATGCATTTGAGTATTTTACTGAATACTTTTTTAGCAACTTAATACATTGTATCTATTTTGTTTTATTATGTCAATACCATGTTTTGATTTGATATGGTCATTTGACTGCAGTAATCAATAGAATGAACAATAGAACCTTACCCCTTTGCAGATGGACACAGCTTCTTTGGACATTGCTTTGGGATAGGAAACATTATGTTCCATTATTGACTGAAAGAGTTCATCTTCATCCTCGCCATCAAATGGAGGCTGTTCAATGAAAGCAAGGTTGACAGGACATTAAAAAATGAATGCTTACCCTGAACATTTATTCAAAAGCAGATTGTTATTTTTTGTTGGCTCAGATTACCCTTTGATCAAGCTAACTGGAGAAGCTGGGAGTTTGGGGGAAGAATGAATAACATCCTGTTGAGTTGTAGGACAGAACCTTTCCTCTTTTTTTGGGTGGGAATAGAAGAGACAATGTTTTATGCTACATCAAAGCTTTAGTTGGCGGTCCCACCAAGTGTGCTGGCCTCATATCTGATGCCCTGACTGTTGGAAAATAATGGTCTCCCTGCTGCTTAGAATCTACGATCCCTGGATGAAGTTACCTGGAATTTTGGAATCCAATGTCACCACAATGCTGTGTTCTGACCCTCTCAATCTCAATCTAAAGAAGCTGTTCAAGTTTTTAAAAGGAGCTGTTGACTATACAGTAACTATATGAAGGGAAAGAAATTGAAACATTGTCTGTTTTGGGGTATAATTCAAAGAGCAGATTATGATCATGCTCTAAAGGATTTCCAATTAATTGGAGTATTGTATTTTTCTGTACGATCCTAAGATTATTTTAAGCTTCCTCAAATTCCATTTCTTCTATGATCTTTGAAAAATTTAAAGATAATAGAGGGCCTTCTTTGCAGCTTCATCTACCATCCTCCACAAATGAAGCCTATCATTGATTCTTCTACTGATAGACAGTTTGCAACAAATATGGCTTGTTTATTTTTAATTAATATGCGATGTGCTAATGTGTAGGTTATGTGAGTAAATCATACTTGACAGTATTTGAAAATATAATTGGTTGCCAGCATATGGATTGAGAACAATATATGAATAAAGTAATATGGTTGGATTTCTGGCTTTTGTCCTGCACGATCCTCAATCTGAAGAGTTGCAAGACAAAGGGTAGCTAAAAAGAAGGAAAACAAACCAGGAATTGGTCAACAAATTAAACTTTATCTATCTGATTCATCTACAACAGGGATCTCCAAACTTGGCAACTTTAAGACTTGTGGATTTCAACTCCCAGAATTCCCCAGCCAGCAAAAATCCACAAGTCTTAAAATTGTCATGTTTGAGACCCCTGATCTTCAAGACTGACTTGTTCAACATCATATTTTAAGACAAAATATTATTTAGATGATGCATGGACATAGCCATTGTATCACTGAAATCTTGCAGTTTTAATTTCCAGAGGATATTCAGCTGGTCTGTTAACTTTGAAATTCAGCTATTAACCTTTATTTATTTTTTACTGTGTCTTATTTTGTCTTTCATTCCTAACTCATTTAATTGTTTAAGGCTTACCTCGTGAAAGGCCATTCTTACCTGACCAGCCAGCATCTCATATAAAAGTACTCCGTAGGCCCACCAGTCCACTGACTTTCCATATGGTTGATAGGCAATAATCTGTGAATTCCAGTAAAAAGATTTAGTAATGTATCTTCAAAATATCTGTTTTTGAAAAAGATACAACAGAAACCTAAGCGTACCACTATAAAACATCAATTACACTAATAGCTCAGTGCATTAAAGTAAACCTTTTTTTTAATGGTTGATACCGAAATCATGGATATTTTTATACTATAAAGTACTGTATCTGAAGTGGTGGTATTTAAGCTTCATTGTTTTAAGGGAAACAGGTTCCCTGAATTGGCCTAGCCAATTAAGCTTGAAGGAGCTAGATTTGCCCCAATAGCCCTGGATCTGTTTGGCATGACTCTATTTCTGCAGTCAATTATGTTATCTGAACAGCTGACCAGGGACAGAAATTACCTAACCCTTTCCTATACCATAGAAGAGACAATATCCTAGAAAGTCTCAGCAAAAATGAGACCTCTCTAGATAATCTGTCTCTATAACTATTTTACTTATACATTGAAGAAGAGATAAACGGGCAAAAATGGATGAGCATGTTGCTGTCCATAATAATATTATAAAGTCTGTTGCATCACCACTATGGATTTGATTTTTCATCTGCTCCAGAAAGAGGGGAAAATGGAAAATGGGAAAAGAAACGAAAGCCTAAAATAATGGCCCTGCTGTCATCACTCAGGTGCAATGGGGAATAATCCAATTGTGGGGTGGATCACTGGGTTAGCCATCCTGGATTAACCTGGGCACTGAAGAGACAATTACTCAGTAGATTCTGAACTAATATATAGATCCAAGAGGACATCTGATTCTGCCTACTGTCTATAGAGCTTACACAGCAACAAATTTTAGTGATGTCCTGTTTCCCCCCCCCCATTGACCCTTGAGACATATCAACACTAAAAATATATTCAACTCCCACCAAGGAAGAAGCAGCTATTTTTTTTCTGTCAGCAGTACTGAACCATAGTTTAAATTGGATGATTAGGCCTTATGGAAAGCTACAATGAAAAGTATATTTGCTGGAATTATAACAATAGTTATTATTTGTGCTACTGCACACACATTAGTCAAAGGCATCCTTTGATTAACACCACATGGGTGCATTTAGAGCAGCGGTTCTCAACCTGTGGGTCGCGACCCCTTTGGGGGTCCAACAACCCTTTCACAGGGGTCGCCTAAGTGCGCGCTAGCCCACCATCTTGGTGACTGGCAATGCGCACGCACGGGGAGGGGGCGGGGAGGGGGTCACGGCAGCGGGACGGGGGTCGTGGTATTAGGAAGGTTGAGAACCACTGATTTACAGAGTTCTGGTCACGTGATCAAAATTCAGAGGTTGAGTAACTGGTGTGTATTTATGATGGTTGCAGTATCCCAGGGTCATGTGATCACCTTTTGCGACCATCTAACAAGCAAAGTCAATGGGGAAGCCAGATTCACTTAACAACCATGTCACTAACTTAACAACTGCAGTGATTCACTTAAAAACCATGGCAAGAAAGGTGGTAAAATGGGCAAAACTCATTTAGCAACTGTCTTGCTTAGCAACGGAAATGTTGGGCTCAACTGTGGTTGTACATCAAAGACTATCTGTACTGTATAAGGAGTAGGCCAGGGATTTTTCCATGAGGTGGTTTTGATAAAATGCTTGTTTGAGGCACAAAGTTTCAGTGGAAATTAATAGGTATAATCAGGAAATCTGATTCTGAGTTTTATCAAAAATATTACTAAAATGCTCACTATGAAAGAAGAAATAAAAATCCAGAATGGCAGAAGGTCACATGAATGTCACGTTAATATTAATATTAAGCTACTCTCTTTTCTGAGACTCCAAAAAAGCTTTAAAAATACTATAGTTTGCACATTTAAAATGAATTTTCATTTATATTTTAATTTGAAATATACACAAATGCAAAATAGCAGTAACTAATTCATAAAATTGAACAATAGGTGCTATTCAAGACACTAATTGCAAGAACATTATTTCAAAACATGAGCAACTGGAAAAGTGATTTATTCTCTTTCTAGCTATAAAGAGAAACAGAATGGAAAGCTAAGATGGAAGAAGAAGGATTTTCCATTTTTGGCTTCACAACACTGGAAGCATTATAGCAATATAATGATGCATTTAAAATTAACCATGATATGGATTTACTACTTTCTAAAAAAAAAAAAATGAACCAGTCCTGGCTGACACTAATTCAAGATACAATGAGATGAGGTCAGATTTTATCCAGGGAGCTTAGTCACTGTGGGGGCCTTGGTGCTCTCTGAGCTTGGTTGTTTTCTTGTAGGCATTTCATTAGCCAACTAGGTAACATCATCAGTGCTAGATGGGAGTGGGCTTTGCTCTCTATTCAGAGATGATGTTATCTAGTTGGACGATGAAAGTCTGCAAGAAAACAACCAAGGCCAGAGAGAAGTAACTCTGTTGAATTCTACTGTATAGTGCAATACTGATGCAGTATCAGGGGTTTTCAATTCAATTGTGTAGAATATGAAGGATGTGTGTTTTTGTTTTGTTTTATAGTTTTCTTATGTATGATGTACACTGAAGATGGCATTTAATTTCGTTGTACGAGGTGCAATGACAATAAAGTAAACTTAAACTTAAACACCAAGGACCTCACAGTTCAATTCTAAGTTATAGCTTAGCTACAACTTCTCTTCTATCTATAGTCATTATGGTTAAATATTTCCTTTGTCACAAACTTGGGCATAAGCATTAAGTACAAACTGTAATGAGAAAAAAATGAGAAAACATGCACCATTTCATCATGATGCAAACATGCATCCTTATGTTACACATAGGTATGTAAGCCGGGGGCTTGAACTTGCAATGTCACATACAGATTTCCTCATAAAGTGCCACCAACTTTATCCCCCACCCATGCCCAGAGACACCTATAGAGTTATGTAAGAATGAGCTTAAGAGATAGTGATAGAGTGATCGTCAAGGTTCCGAGTAACACATCCAAAGAAACCAGAACTTCGCGGCAGGAAGGTTCCTCAAAGAACATGTTTATTGGATACATCATATTGGCACGGCTTAGTGAAAAGCAACTCTAAAAGTTTCCCATGGTTATAGCATAATTAAAAGAGTAAATGTTTCCCTCCCCGAGTGTCACAGGTCACATTGTCCAATCAAAGCAGCTGGTGGGCTCCTTGGTCACTCTTTTCCTCCTTCAACTGACACCTGTTGGGATGACCTTGGTTCCCATGGGAGAGCTCTTTGTTATGTCTCCGAGACATTCTATTTACTTTCCTCCCCCCCCCCCAGAGTACGTGGCAACTATGAAGCAGCAAAAGATGGCTTCAGCCAGGTTCGATTCAGAGTTGACAGTGATAGTCATTTCATCCAGTTCCCCATCATTTTTCCTTATTAACTGGAGAGCAGCAGAAAACCTGAGTAAGTTTATCAACATTTATCACCTTTCTCATTTCCTTTGTCAACAGCAAACAATCATGTTAGAAAATCTAGCACAATTGATTGTTCAAAAGTACATTATCTTCTGGAAGAATTATGGGAATGGTACATAATATTTCAAACAATAAATACCTCTGGTGCAATATAATCTGGAGTCCCACAGAAGGTCCTTGTTGACACTCCATCACTCATATTCTCCTTGCACATGCCAAAGTCTGCAATCTTAATATGTCCTTCAGAATCTAACATTACATTATCTAATTTCAGATCTCTATGAAAAATCACAACAATTAAGAAAGTTAAATATCAGCTGTCAGAAATGCTGGTGGCAGTCTCATTGCAAGAAATAACTTAAAACTAGGATAGCACAAAGACCATGTTTTCCTAGGCCCGTGATGGCGAACCTATGGCACGCATGCAAAGCCATCTCTCCGGGCATGCGGAACCGTCGCCCGTTGCTCTTCTGGGTTCCGGCATGCCGGCTAGCTGGTCTTCACGTGCGCGGGAGCACCAGAAACCAAAAGAGCAGCTGCCCGGTGCGCATGCGCACGCTGGGAAGATGATCTTCCGGTTTCCGGCATGTGCATGCCCGCCGGCCACCTGGTCTTTGGGTTTCCGGTGCGCATGTGTGCGCAAAGACCACATGGTGTGCCGGAAACCAGATCATCATCTTCCCGGCGCGTGCATGCGCCCTGGGCAGCTGCTCTTTTGGTTTCTGGTGCTCCCGCACGCATGAAGACCAGGTGGCCAGTGCACCAGAACCCGGAAGAGCAAGGGGAGCAGAGCTGCCAGCCAGGATGGGCGGGCCGGGGCTTCCCTCCCTCCCCGCCTGAGCGGGCTTCTTGCACAGCTCCAGCCCTCGGCACTGACACGCATCCACAGTCCGGAGCGCCTGGCCAGCTCGGGCACACAGGGCAGCAGGGCAGGGTTTGCTGGCTGGGTGGCCGCCCACCCCACCCGCTGCTCCTCATGCAAGGGGGGGGGCGGCAGTTCTCGCGCTGCCGCTTCTGGCCGGGATGCTGGAGGAAAAGGAGGAGCCGCCATCGGGGAGGCGAGCTGCCCCAGGAGGGCTGGAGGAGAGCGCAGCATGGACATGCCGCCGAGGGGTAAGAGGTGCGCCAGCCAGGAAGTGACCGGGAAGGGGGGGGGCTGCACTGGCTTGTTCTCGGTGGCAGGCTGGGGGGAGCGCTTCATCCTGGCCAGAGTTGGGGCAAAGCTCTCCCGCCTGCTGGCCCCCCAACCTGAGCCCTGGGAATGCCGACGCCCCTTACCTCTGAGGCCGGGAAGGGGCTCCGGCTTTCCAGCGGAGGGAGGCGGCATTTCCCGCCCAACTTTCTCTCCCTGTCCGGGGCTGTGGAACCAGGTCATCAGTGGGGATGTCCTGCCACCCCAACGGGGATCAGGGGGGCGGGCAGGGGGGCAGGCAGGGAGGTGCGAGGACCCCCAAAAGGCCAGGCGGAGCCGGCGCATGTGCACCAGACAGATGGTCTTCGCGTGTGCATGCGCGCCAGAAACCAGAAGATCATCTGCTTTTCTGGTTTTCGGTGTGCGCGCATGCGCACTCCAATTTCGACACTCGGTGCCGAAAAGGTTTGCCAACACTGTCCTAGGCAAACCTGCTCACCTACTGAGAAGGCTTACAGACAACTTATTTGTAGGTGCCAAGGGAAATGATTGGGGGGCACAATGGAGCATGTTGCCACTGGGTTGCTTATATAACTATACAGATCAAATGGTGTCTCTTAAATACCCCTGTACTGTACTGTATACAAATAGGAAGCAAACCCCACACTTACTCACAGTGATGATGTTACCTAGTTGGGTAATGAAATGTCTGCATGAAAACAGCCAAGCTCAGAGAGCACCAAGGACTCCAGAGTTCAACCCTGAGCTACCGGTACATATATTTTCTTCTATTGTATGTCTTAAACACATACCACTCTCTCTTCCTACTGAGATATATTGGGCAAGTCCTGTTCAGACCAACTTCCTTCAGTGAAGTCAGATTTGGGATTAAATGGATAGGCTTTGGGGTCCAAATGTCTATAAAATTTACTTCATGGGCAAGCATACTAGTCCATGAAGATAAATCGCCTTCATTTTGCTACTGTTCATTTTATCTGCAAGGCTGCTGCTTTGGGGTATTTCACTTCTGCATCTCTTGTGATGATATTTTATTTAAATGTATAAAATACAACTCAAATCTGACTTGATTGCTGTATACTCCAATGATTTTAGAAGATCTATTGAGAGCAATAGACTGATGTGGGTACATTTCTTTGTCTTATAATGCTTATACAAAAAGCCTTTTATATGTTTTGCAAATCTAATAGCACTAAAGACTTCTGTTAGTGCACCAAGTTGAATAAGCAACTGTGAATAAAAATAAATATGTTTAATGTGTTCTGTTATTTGGGGAAATATGTGTTCCCAGTTCAGTGCTTTCTTCCCCCATTTTTGCACATAAACATTTCTTTTTTACAACCTGTGACAAACTTGTGTTGTTACACAGAGCTGCTCTACTTACCGATAAACAATTCCTTTCTTATGGAGAAAAAAAAGACCCACTGAGATTTCTGCTGCATAGAATCTGAAAAGAAAAAAAGACTCTTGCTAATCAAAAGAACTTCACTTGTATATGCAAGATCTGAATAATTTCCAATCATCCATTCAGAAATGTTCCCTCATGCAATTAATAGAGTAGGGTTGTATGGACTGGTCTTCTCCTCTCCATCAAGTTCCCACTTGCAGATTCTGACACACTATAAAATTTGGAGGCTGATGGCTGCTATTGGACCGTCAGCTTTGCATTATTATAAAATCCGGATTGTCCTGGATTCTAAGTTGCAAATAGAACCTTTCCCAAGAGATCAGGCCCCTGATTTAAATGTTCACATTGCAGATATGTGGAGGAAAACATGCATACCTCCAGAGTCATCTCACTAGGCAAAAGCAAGGATGCTTACAAAGGATTATGGGACAAGATTAACACAATGGCTGCAAGTCACAGAAGACTCCATTAATGCTATGATTCAAAGTCCTGTTATTTACAAGAGAATAGAATAGAATACTTTATTTGTCCAAGTGTGATTAGACACAAGGAATTTGGACAAATGAGGATTCCTCCTCTATGACATTATTAATCTCAGGCAAGAACTGTGATATATTATATTAGTTTGCTTTTAGACGATCTGAATTGTAGAGTGTATAGTGCCAGCTTGTTTCTAAAATGCTTGTGATTCACACTATACCTTATTTGCTCTATGATTCACACATAGTACAATAATATAAGAAATGCAGCTCCTTTCAAAAAGTTTACTTGATTAATTGTATGAAATTAATAGAGACCGTGCTAATTAGGAATTTAATTCTTCCGAGTAGTTTTAAGTCTATGCAATATTGATGAGTTTTTGAAGCTAGCTTTCCTGTGAAGCAGTGTCAATTACACCAAAAACTAGAAAATATGAGTAAGGTGGGGAATGGAAAGATACATCTTCCTAAAGCAGAATATTTTATGACAAATTCAATATAAAATCAACAGAAAATGCACTCACACTGCTTGTGGCTCCTTAAATTTTCCTACTTGCTGAATATGATACATGAGGTCACCACCATTCACATACTCCATGACAAAGTACAGGCGATCCTAGCAGACAATATGAAACCAACAAACAGGTCAGGCAGTGGACCTGCCGCTCAGGAATGGTCAATACAGAAAATTGGGGAAAGAGTCTTAAGTGCATCTGCACAATTAGGACACAGTCACACGAATTATCAGATATGAAAAGCAATTGTTTATTGGTCTAATTAGATCAACTTTAAAGTTATGTTCTGTATTCAGATGCATATTTGATCTTCTTTCTTTTTATAGCAATAATTGTTATTATTAACTACATCAGTAAGATGAGATGGATTCCCCCAGCCCAGTTTTAAAAATATAAATAAGTCAAATTGCTTAATTCTGAATGTCCCACTTCTTTCTTTAGATACATTGTACTGGTTAACAATGGAAACAATTGACATTAGAAGAATCTTGCTTTCTAGGATGCAATTCCAGCATCCTCATTTAAAGAACCTATGGCCAACTTAAATATCATGAATACAAGTAATATGCATTCCTTTTTGTTCCCTTTGTTAAGCTGCTATTTTCTTTTCACTATTAAGAAATGCAAACAGTAGCTTTCAATAATGACTTTTATCAGGATGAGGGCAGGTGTTAAGCTGTGCAACTCCTCCTTCCCATTCTCCATCCCCCAAGACAGACTCCCTTGCATTCCTTTGTACATAGCAAAATAAAATAATAAAATAAAATGTTAGGATATTGAATTTAGTAGCTGGAGCAGTAACACACAGTAGGACAGAACACACAGTTGTTAGTTGATTAGTTAGAGAGTGCTGACTCATGGATGAGGCAATCTACGCTATGATTGGTTGCTGTAAGTATAAAGGGGGAGTTTCCCTTTTTCCCCTCCTTTTTCTTCTGTGTGTTTGTATACTGTTTAATTTACCTCATGATGTTCCTTTGTTCCTGACTATCTTGTGTTGTTTCTTTCTGGATGATGACAAAAACTGCTGTAAATTTGAATGCTAAATATATTTATATATCTAAAAGACTACAAATTTGTGTTGGTGTCTCCGACTTCATCTGGATAGCTGCTGTGCAATTCCATGACAAATAAAACAAATAAAATAAAATGCAAGAAATGTCAACCATGTCCATCCATCCATCCATCATCTACTAGCAGATATTCAAAAGAAATGCTAACCAACTGATGGTTTTCCATTTCTTTCTGCTGATATATAAATAGATCAGCTGACAGAACTATTGTACATTATTTATCACCATACCTCACGCCATTTTCACTGACACAGTTCAAAAGCTCTGTGATGTCAATACAGCAAACACCGTGTGTGAGAAATCACAGCACAAGGAAGACGTATGAACACATACCACAGTCTGGAAGCAAGAATGAAGCTGCGTTAAGAAAGGAGGTTTGTCCATCAAAGCTAGAACTCGCTTTTCAACCATGGTACACTCTACATCATCATCTTGAATCACCACGTCTTTTTTCAATATTTTGACTGCATACAATTCTTCTGTTCCCTTTAGTTCTGCGAGCATCACCTGAGCAAATATAAAGAGAAGGTGAATATTTTGCTGACTACAGACCACTAGTAATTTCCATTCAGTTGTGGATGGAAAAGTTTTTCTAGTAATTCAGTTCCCTACATACATTCATTAACTTGCAGTCTAAGAAAACTGTTTTGTTTTTTCAATGTAGCTCTCCCATTTCTTACATAAAAACTACTATTTCAGACTAACTATTCCAGAAGTTCATAAAAGGGTGAATAAGGCCCTAAAATTGATCTCTTCCTGCATATGGATCCTAATCGGACCCTAATCACCACCTAGTTTTTAGAGAAATTTTTGGGAGATGAAATAGCACAAGAAATTCTTAGTATGTCATTGGAGATGAAGAACAACGCTGATGGAACACTGGTCTAAAAGCCTCTGATAAGGATTACACAATGACAATAAAAGCAGCAAAATGCAACTATCTCTCCACTCTTATTGTGTCGGTGGATTGTTGTCCAGTGGCTCTCCTAGGAAAGGATTGGTTAAATACCTTTGAAGGATTGCTATGAGGACTATTTGAGGCATCTGCAGAAAAACTTTATTGGATTCATCCTGGGTTGGTTTATAGCTGTTCAGATTCAGCTAAGTGAGATATGGATCCATCAAGGTTATTTGGAAAGGATCTGTGCCTGTTGATCCTGAGAAAATTAAGGGCAGCACACCTGCACGTTAGAATCCTAGCTCGTCAAAGCCTCCTAGGAAATGATCTGCAGGTGGGTCCAACCAGTAGTGAGAGACAGGTAGTTTTGCCTTCAGTTAAGGAGTCATTGCTAGACCATACAGTGTTGGATACTTTATCTGTCTCCAACTTTCTCTTTCTGGAGAAGGAGAAGTGAGATAGGGATCCATCAAGGTTATTTGGAAAGGATCTGTGCCTGTTGACCCTGAGAAAATTAAGGGCAGCATACCTGCATGTTAGAATCCTAGCTCGTCAAAGCCTCCTAGGAAATGATCTGCAGGTGGGTCCAACCAGTAGTGAGAGACAGGTAGTTCTGCCTTCAGTTAAGGAGTCATTGCTAGACCATACAGTGTTGGATACTTTTTTATCTGTCTCCAACTTTCTCTTTCTGGAGAAGGTGGTTGAGAAGGTGGTCACCCTGAAGCTTCAGAGAACTCTGGAGAAAGTGGGTTGTATGGACCACTTCAATCTAGTAGAACAGGATGTAGCACGAAGGTGGCATTGATTGCACTTTTTTATGACCTGCAACTGGTTCAGAATGGGGTGTGTGCATCTCTCCTTGATCTCTCAGCAATACCATTGATCATGATATCCTTTTAGACAAGTTGGGGTTGGGTATGGGTGATATGATGTTACAATGGTTCTGCTCTTTCTTCCAGGATCAATTTAAGTTAGTGTTGAGGGGAAAGAGAGGTCTGGCCCTAAGTCTCTACTGTGAGGGGATGTATCTCAGGGATTGGTTCTGCTCCAGCTCCTGTACATGAGGCTGCTGGATGAGGTCACTTATCAGTATGGCGATAGGTATAATCCCGTGATGGCGAACCTATGGCATGCATGCCAGACATGGCACACAGAGCCCTCTCTGTGGGCATGCGCGCAGTCGCCCCAGCCCAGCTCCAATCGCGTTTCTCCATCGCGTTTCACTCACTCAATTCCAACTTCTCATGAAAGAAAAAGATCTCACGAAGTTGGAATTGATTGAGTGAACTTTTTCACTCACGCGCTTCACAGTGGGGGAGATGGGGTCCCGTCCTCCTCCTGAAGCCCATTAAGATGCGGAGCCACAATGCGACCCTGAGTTGGCTTGGCAAAAAAAGCAGTTTCTTTTCCTGCAGAGCTGCCGGTGTTGGGATGCCCCGCCTCCCCGCCAGCCAGCTGGGCTTCTTCAGGCACTTAGCTTGGACACCTATTAGCTCCACTCCACCCTCCGCCTCAGCGAGTGTCGCACAAAAGTTCGGCCGGGCTCCTTGAGAGACGGAGGTTTCAGGGGGCCAATCTAGCACCCGGGCTGGCTACAACACAAACGTTCATTCTTGGCTTTGAGATTCCTAGCTGCAATGGGCAGCAAAGCTAGGTTCGTCCCCCTGCGCTGATCCGGCAGTCAAAACAGGAAAAGGGGGCGGAGAGAAACAGTCCCATTGCCAAGGTACATGCGGGTTGGAGGGGGGCAGAAATTCCAACTTCAGCCTCCTGGTGCAGCGCGGGGCTTTGGGCGAAGGCTGGAGGGAAGCACCAAAGGCTCACTTGCGCTCTCTCCCTCCCCAGTCTAGCTTGATGCAGGCAGAAGCTCACATTGCCCTTTCCAAGCCAGCTGTCGGTGAAGCTGGGCACCGGTGAAGGCTGGCTTTCTGCAGCAACCTCGCACTCTCCCCTCTCTGCTAGCCCCCTTCTTCACACGGGATCACCCAGCAGCAGGAACAGAGAAGGAGAAGGGGGCAGCAGCGGCCGCTAGCATTGAGGGGAGAGTGTCACACAGAAACGGCAGCACGCAGGAACACCGCCCCATCCTCCCTCTCCGTCCCAGCTGCTGAACAATCCCGTGTGAAGAAGGGGGCTAGCAGAGAGGGGAGAGTGCGAGGTTGCTGCTTCTGGGATGAGGTGACCCGGGAAGCATCTGTATCCGGCTCACCTGGCTTCTCTTCCTCTCGCAGCCAGCTTTCCCAGTGCAGGCTTCCTCCCCAGGCCCCCGTCCGTTTTCCCCCCGACAGCCGGACAAAGCTAGGCAAAAAGCCAGCCCTCACCGGCACCCAGCTTCACTGACAGCAGGCTTGGAAAGGGCAATGTGAGCTGCGCTGCCCCCTGCGTCAAGCTAGACTGGGGAGGGAGAACGTGAGTGAGCACCGAGGAGACCGCGGAGGAGGGAAGCCAGGCAAAGGGGCGAGCGACGGGCATCCGCAGCATGCCGGGTCTGGCAGACTTTCTAAGCCTGACTAAAGCAGGAAGGGAGGGAGGGAGGGAGAGAGAGAGAGAGATCCGATCTAACCTGTTCGTGTGCGTGAGAGAGAGAGGGAGAGGGAGAGGGAGAAGGAGGGAGAGGGAAAGAGAGAGAGAGAGAGAGAGAGAGATCTCCAATCCAATCTCAGAGAGTTATATCAGGGCTGGCGGCGGTGTGCTCTCTCTCTCTCTCTCTCTCTGTCTCTCTCTCTCACACACACACACACACACACACACAGAGGTTGGTTTTTTCTTTCTTTCCTCCCGCCCCCTGGCCCCCGCACCGGAGACGCCTAGATTCCCTCCCCAACCCTGCCTGTCTCATACAGGCACCATCCACATGAGTGACGTAGAGTTGGCCACGCCCACTCAGTCACATGACACCCCCCAGCCATGCCCACCCGGTCATTAGGAAGAACCTGTTGTTAAATTATTTGAATCCCACCACTGGGTAAAACCTTATTATTCAGGTTAAATTGCCGTGTTGGCACTTTGCGATAAATAAGTGGGTTTTGGGTTGCAGTTTGGGCACTCGGTCCCTAAAAGGTTCGCCATCACTGGTATAATCAATGTGCTGATCCTACTTATAGATCTCAATGCTTGGCTGCCTAAGGTCTGGGTCCCATATCTTAAATAGTGTCTTCTGGTGGGACCAAGGAGATGCGTCTTTTCTGACACTGCACCTGTCCTCCAGAAGAGCACTTCCCCTGAGATTTGAAAAGCCTCAACCGTACCTGTCTTTTAAGACCCAACTTTCTCCCCTCAGGTCAGGATCAATGGTTGTTATTGTTTAGTTTTTAATCTTCCTGCCTTGAAGTGCGCATGATTGCGTGACTATATAAATTGATTAAATAAATGGATAAATAAAAGAGTCAATCATCTCTCCTGTATGTTTCTTGATATAAAAATTACATATTATTACCGTAAATGGATTATAATTAAGACGCACAAAATAGCTCCTTTTGTGGAAAACAAGTTTCACAACTCATTTCTTTGCACCTCCATCAAAGCACAAAATATGACGCCTCATTAACAGCTAGACTATATTTTGCTAATTTGCATATTGTAATTTTAACAATTAAAACTTGAGGTTGCTTAAAGATAGGGCAAAAATATTCTTGGAAGGCTAGTAGTCTAGTTGCCAGCTGCTTATACAGTAGATTCTTGAGCAAATACTGTACATACCATATATTCTCCAAATCAAATAATGTTTTCAAAGCAGTATTTACCTGACTCTCAAACTGTACAGAAGCATGATCCTGAATAGCAAATTTTATTATGCTTACACAAAATCTTTATTATATTTACACTAAATTTTACATATGTCTCCTCAGAATTAAATCCCACTGAATTTAGTGAAACTAATTCCTCATGTAAGCAAATGTAGGATTGTAGGCACGTAGGCAAATATTGGATTGCAGCTTTGTTAACAGAACAGCTAAAGCAATTGTTAATAAATCAACTGTGTCTCTAACATTTCTCCCTTTCAGGTTTAAAATAAAATCATAGAATCATTGGGTTGGAAGGTACTTTGGAGGTCTTCTAATGCAATTTTAGACCATTCTAGACAATAGCTGTCCAATCTTTGTCTGAAAACCTTCAGTCTAGGTTCACCCATGACTTCAGGAAGCAAGCAGTTCCACTGCTTAATAACTCTATCAGGATGTCCCTCCTCTCTGATGGAAATATAGGAAGACCATGGTTATTTTGTGGAGTTAGTGACATATTTTCATTTCTCCTTCACAGTAAGAAAAACCTAGAAGTTTAGAGCTCATTCTGAGCTGGTCATCCCAAAGTTGCTTTTTTAAAAAGGCAACTGCAGTTTCTTGGTTTTTTTCTTTGAAAACGTGTCGCTTCTCATCCAAAAAGCTTCTTCTTGGATGAGGAACTGAAGAAGCTTCTTGGATGAAAAGCGAAACATTTTCAAAGAACAAAACCAAGAAACTCCAGTTACCTTTTGGAAAAAGCACCTTTGGGACAATGATTGAGAATCTTCTCCATGGGCATTCTGAGCTGGTCTGCTTCCCACCCCCCCTGCTTGCTGAATAAGGGAGAGGGGGAGGAATCTTCATATAGCTTCAAGGCTTTTGTTGTTGTGAAGGTCTCAGACTCTCGATTCCCATCCCAGAATCATGTGCCAGCCAGTCAAGGTCAGGTCTTGCAGTCTCCTGGTCATAGCAAGGCCATGAAGTCATGGTGCCAGGTTTTGATAAAAACCTTCGAGTTGTTGTTGTTGCTTTGGGGTATCACTGCTGTTGTTATTAAGGAGCTTCTGGCAGCTTGTGAGAGATGTGGGTATTATCTTGCTTGGTACGTAGGCTTTTTATGTTATGCTTTTCAATCTGTTTGAATAATAATAATAAAGCTTAAAACCCCTTTATTTACTGGGGGGCTTATTGTCTGGGATCCAAAAGAACCCATTGCCAGGGCACCTGATCACTGCCCTGACACTTGGCAAAACATCCTGCTTTTAAATTTGGGTCTCCCTCTGTAAAGGTCCCACCCTCATGTTTTTTTTACCAGCCTCAGAGCCCATGAAAACAATAAGTCCAAACCTTCTTTGTTACAGTTCTTCAAGTATCGGAAGACTGCTATCATGACTCCCTTAGTCTATTTTTTAAGATTAAATATACCCACATCTTTGAACTGTTCTTCATAGGATTTAGATTCCAAGCCTCTCACTGTCTTTGTTATTCCTCTCAGCACTTTTCCCAGTTTCTCAGCATCTTTCTTACATTATGGCAATTAAAACTGGACACAATATTACAGGTATGGTCCGACCACTGCAGCACAGAGCATTACTACCGTGTTTCCCCGAAAATAAGACCCTGTCTTATATTTTTTTGAACCCTGAAATAAGCGCTTGGCCTTATTGCCATGCACTCAAAAGCCCGATTGGGCTTATTATCAGGGGATGTCTTATTTTGGGGGAAACAGGGTATGATTCCTGTGATCTTGACACTATATCTCTGTTGATGCAACCCAAGATCGCATTTATTCTTTTGACAGCTGCAGCACATTGCTGGTTTATGTTTAATCTGTGGTCTACCAGGGCATCCACATCCTTCTCGCTAGTGCTAAATCAGGGATCACCTATTTTGAACCTGTGGATTTGGTTTTCCCCATCTAAGTTCAGAACCTTATATTTCTTCCTGGTGTATTGACATTTCTGTAAATTGTTTACTAAAACATATATGGATGGGGTAATTTATTTATTACGGGTGATCTGCTTTTCCAATTTTTAATTCATGACACCTTGCCTTTTGATTCTAAAGAGTGCTCTCCCTTACTTTGTCTCTAATTCTTATTACCTTAGTCTCCCTAAAAGCAAGATAGCATGATATTGTACCCTCATTCACAAAACCTGACACTTAGTTTGTTTTCATGTTGGACAATTTGGAATCAAGATACCAACTGACTCCAGATCAAACTGCCTGGAGGTTGGGCTTCTTTTAAAGTAAAAGATGGCTTTATTCTGATCATGCAGAAGTTGGATCATTACTATAAGCGACTTTGTGACTGTCAGTAAATTGCATGTACTAATCTGTGTCTGAAATACCCTTGTATCTACTCAAACATGGATAGACTTTGGTAGCTAAAGTACCATATGATTTAAGCTACCATCACTTGATTAAAACTGCATCTGATTCAGTATGAAGTTTTGAACGATCCTCTATAACACGGGTGTCAAACTCGCCATGTCACGTTGCCGTCACGTGTCGTTTCTCCCCTTCGCGGAGCTGGGGTGGGCGTGGCCTGAGCGTGACGCATTCGGCCCGCAGGCCGCCAGTTTAACATCCCTGGTCTATAAGAAGCTAGCATTTTTCCCCCAGGGAATCTTGACACCCTGGAAGTCTGGGGAGATTCTTTACACCTGAAGAAGAACTCCTGCTTAAGATATTTCTGCCAAGCCTACATTCAAAACTTTCAAAGTGTGTTTTAAAGATACAAATATGTCACTGCATTTAAATTATAAATATGTTGTTGATCTTTAATTTTAAACCAGAAATTATAGATTCAGGAATGGTATGAAAAACTTTTCATTATTCCTAACTTTTGATTGAGCTTATTCTGCATTACTGTCTGCGCAAGGAGCATATGCACCATAACTTTGGGAGTGTTTCGGGGAATAGATTGTCTGGATTTGGGTGCCAGTTTAGTTCCCCACCCCCTTTTTTCAAGACCCAGAAGCATTATGTCCCTTCCATATTTCATTCTTGTTATTTGTCTATATATTTTAGAAATGGTATTGTTTATAAAGAACCTTGCAAATTATCAATACTTCTTACCTTCCCAAAGCTCCCTTTTCCAAGCACCATTATAAAGTTGAAGTCTGTTAGTTTAACCCGATCAAGATTATTGGATGGTAAGTTACACGTCGGGTCTTCAACTGGAGATATAACTTTGTTAGCTGATGGGCCAAGCCTGGCTTTCTAAACAAACAAAGAAAATGGCAACAGTTTGGTTTTAGGAATGATGAAAGATCGAGATAAGTTTGAAGGTTTGTACTTTCAGAAGATACTTCATAGTAAATAGAGAACAAACACAAATTCAACTGCCCATTCAAATATTTCAATTATGGATATAGTTAAAATGATATAAAGTAGTATAGAAGTAGAAGCAACACCTTGGGGGGGTGGGTGTTAACAAAGCAAAGTCCAAAGAATGTAAGTCATTACTTTCATGCTAAAATTTCAAAATTCAATTGCCTCCCCCCCCCCTTTCAATCATGAACAGTGTTCAAAATAAAACGCAGGGCTTATCCCATTAGGTATTGCCACCTGTTCAGATGTAAGAGTCCCATTCAGTTTAAAATATTTTATTCTCAGAGTAAGATGGCAGCTTGAATGTAATAACATACTAAACATTTTAATGATTTAGTTAAAATTCAAACTTCTTACAAGCATCGTTTTTACCAGTTTGTGATGCTTTTTAAAAAAAACTTTAACTGAATAGATAGCATATTGAATAAATCATTGCCAATTTTCAAGCATCATAATTTATATCTAATCAAATGCTGATTTCAGTGTAAAAACATTGCATTCAAAGCCTTTTGTTAAGGTTTTTATGTCTTGCAGAAGCATACACTGGAATAACTAAAACAGCAAATCTTTATATAAAATGTTTTTCAGTTCACGTTCAGTTCACAAATGTCTGCAAAGTTCACCTCCAAGAAAATTTCTACCTTAAAATCCAATTGCAAACTACTTCTATTTTATTTCACTATTTTTTATTTGCATGGGATTTTTAAAAAAATGACTGAAAAAATAGAACGATTCATATATCTTTCTTCCTCTCTCCCTCCCCTCCCTTCCCCCTCTCCCCCTTCCTTTCCTGTCAGACATAAGTACATGCTATACAATCATTTTAGTACTATTGTGTAGATGCTATAATATATATGCAAAAAACTGTCAGCTCCTAAAAAAAGTTCTCAAAAAAAAAAAAAAAAAGAAGAAGAAGAAGAAGACGAAGAAGAAGAAGAGGGAGAAGAAGAAGCAGCAGCGGCGGCGGAAGCGGCGCAAGAAGAAGAAGAAGAAGAAGAAGAAGAAGAAGAAGAAGAAGAAGAAGAAGAAGAAGAAGAAGCAGCAGCAGCAGCAGCAGCAGCAGCTCAGGAATGTAGGATATCGGGAGCTGAGAAACATTTGTGATGTTTTCATGGCAAGATTTCCCTAAAGCCTCCCACACAACCATCTCATGGTAAGCAATCGAAACTCATGAAGCCCACCAGAATACACTTCAGGGTGTACCATGGGGTGGGCATGTGTGATGTCTTAGCATGTCTTAAGTGATGTACCAGTATTAAACAATCATTTGATTAAAGAAAAGACATTGATAATTTTGACAATTTAGTTGAAACAACAAGCTCCCAAAATCATAAAAGTTATGTTAAGAATTCATACAACATGTTTACCCCCATTATATTCTATATTGTGAGAGGACAGGCTGCCAGCAAAATGGTCAGCACCTGGGCTGCTGGTGACCTGTCCCTTTAACACCTGTCCCTACCCAGCCCAGCCGTTGGTGGCTATAACACATGAGCAGAGAGGCAGCTGGATGTGGTAGTGTTGCTGTGAGAGGGAAGGCTGTTGTGTTTGTTTGGGATGCTAAAACAGCCTGAAGCAGCATAAGGCAAATAGAAGCATTACTGTTCTTCAGAAGAAGGGCTTGCAACGAGAAGTAGTAGAGGAACAGGAGTTGTAGCTTTGGGGGAAAATGGTATAAGTAAACAATGAGTGCTAGCTTTTGAGTACTTGTGGGTGTGTTGCTTAGATGCCTGATGGGGTTGTGTTGGCTCTCTGGGATTGTGGAGCCCACTAACATGGAAAGTAAAAGAACCTGTGACCTATATCCAAGGGATAGAAGGGGGAGTGCCCCTTCTATTTTCAACGCTAGTATGGGGGGGAAAATAGCACCCTTGCTGAAGTCAAAATTAGAAACAGTACATTTTAAACATATTCAGACAATGTTGTAGTTACTATGCTATGCAATTTACTCAACAAGAGTGTCGTTCAAGAGCAAAGGCTCCCACCTGCATCCATTCCTGAAAGCTACAAAGCAATCAAGTTGCTTGAAATCTGACCTAACACTTGCTTTGAGATGCTCCTGCCCATCACGAGAATGGAAAAGCAAAGCAAATTGAATTATTTACATATCCTTAGTAATTCCAATTCTTTATCTAGGAGGCTCTTACAAATATTCGGCAACAAGTGAATGAATCTTTAAAAATCACGTTGTTCAGAAATTAGCATCGATAAAGAAAACAAACTAAAGAAGAAAATTTAAAGGTCCTTTAGGGATTGAAACAACAGTACTTAAGAGTATGGAACGTATCAAGAGATAGTATGTCCAAGGAATCCCTGTTGCTCTCTGATATCTCCTATTTCCCCAAATATACAAGCATTAGATTGTTATCAAGAAATGTTTTGAAAAGTACAATGTAAATATCCACTGTAAAAGTCCAGAAATATACCACAAAAGAGTTACTATTGGAAGAGTTAGATACTCAAGCTGGATGTTGACAGTGATGCTACATAACCTGTAATTTTTCTTCTGTGATTTCAAAATGATAACACAGAACCTGTCCAGTTCACACAGTTGGTGACCCACTGCCGTTGAAGAATAATCTCCCACATTACTTGAGATTGAACAGAAGAATTAGCCAATTTTAGTTTCCATTTTGGGATTGTTGAATATTATTGTCCAAGATACACATCTTAACCTAAGCCATATAATCAGCTATTCTTTGTTGTTATGAAATGAGCTCAGAACATCATAATCCAATGAATTATTGACATATTGAAGGCAAGTGCAGGGATATGAAATATTACTCAATACACAAAATACAATTAACATGTTCTCATTTTTAGGAAACAAAATATTGTTAATTATTGTATCGTAGCATGTAGTCCATATTTTCCCAGTCTTAAAAGATTTATAGTTTTAATTAAATTACCATTTGAAAGTCAAAAACTAATTTCCTGGAGCAATTTTACACTAGCTCCACAAAGCACCATGCAAACACTTGGTAATTATATTAGGCTTATTTGTTGGGTGATTCCCTCCATGACCCCAACTGTTAGTTTCAAAAGCACTTATTTCAGACAATGGGCATAAATAAACCGCTCATTGTTCTACAACTACAGGAATCTAAAATATTGCATTCCAGAAGACATGTGTCCTTCAGTCTTGGTTTCTAACAAGGACAGATGGCTCACTTTCTCAGGAAGACATTTTCCCCTAACAGGGGGGAAAGGAATGAGTTCTGAAAATTTTAACTGCATTTCAAAATAATTAACATGCTGCATATTTAGTGAAGACATGCATAAAGGTAGAAGAGAAACAGGAAGTGGAAAAAGAAGTGTTTTAATAGGCAGCAAATAGTTAGGCAGCAACAGAATCCAATTCCGAGGAAAAATGACCATTCAGTTTAAACACTATTGTCACCAAACAACATAGAAAAAAAAAGTTTAATTTCTAATTTTTCTTGGCAAGTTGAAGAAGAAAGCAGGATATGAAACAGACCAGTTAAGACCAACATAGTAATAGATAAACATTCTAACATAGATCTTCATGAAAAAAATGTCTTTTAAAAGTATTTCTCTCATAGTATTGGTTGTGAAGAACACAGGGACCTTTCAAACATGGAATCACAATACTTTGTCACATTCTATTACTGTGATGGCGAACCTATGGCACGCGTGCCACAGGTGGGCATGCAAAGCCCTGTCTATGGGCACGTGAGCCGTCGCCCCAGCTCAGCTCCACCACGCATGCACATGCGCCTCCCGCCAGCCAGCTGGTTTTCGGGTCTCTGCCGTGCATGCGCAGGGTGCATGCGGGAGACACGCATGCATGCTGGGGGGGCACGAGTGGGGGTTGCGCACGCATGTGGGGGTCACACACACGTGCGTGGGGCGCATGCAGGGGGTCGCACGCGCATGTGCGGGGACCGCAGGGGGGTTGTGCATGCATGCGTGGGGAACGGGGCACACGCAGGGTTGGGCACGCATGCGCGGGGCGCACATGGGGGGTCGAGCGTGCATTGCATTATGGGTGCGCACGCACGCGGGCTTTCGGCATGCAGCGATGAAAAGGTTAGCCATCACTGCTCTATTACAAGCCAAATTTATCCGTGCAGTGTGCAACACATGCTAGATAGTTCTTGAGCCCATGCAGGACACTTGCATTTGTCTTAGTGAGGGGAGAATTTTAGATATTAATGAGATTAGTGTGTGCATAATCTCAAATTTATATGTCTGTCAATCTCTCAAAAAGTGACTCCGGGCAGTGTGCTTCAATTAATAAAATAGCAATAGCAATAGCACTTAGACTTATATACCGCTTCATAGTGCTTTACAGCCCTCTCTAAGCGGTTCACAGAGTCAGCATATTGCCCCCAACAATCTGGGTCCTCATTTTACCCACCTCGGAAGGATGGAAGGCTGAGTCAACCTTGAGCCTGGTGAGATTTGAACCGCCGAACTGCAGCTAGCAGTCAGCTGAAGTAGCCTGCAGTGCTGCACTCTAACCACTGCGCCACCTCGGCTCAATAATAAGTACATAAAAACAATCATTATTAAAAAATTTAAAAATATATGTTTAATACAGTCAAAACTATGTTTAACAAAAGATGCCTCTGCTCTTTGGTTTCTTATATAGGTATTTTTTTAAAATAGGCAGATTCCGTATACACTTGTAGACCAACACATCATATAAAATCCTTGTGCCAATTCTCACAGCCAAAGTGTGAGCTGAGTAAGACCTCTATTACCTCTGCTATTTCCCCTCTAGTCTTCTGTAAAATACGGAAGGGGCTTAAGTTCATCTGTGCCCCTTTTCAGGCCACATGTTTTGTTGATGGAACTTTCATCAGATACCAGAGCTTGTTTTTGTTAGCATTGGTTTCTACGTTAGTACAAGCATCAAGTATCAAACTGTCCTGGAGACAGCTACATGCATTTCTCCTGTAATATGATTAGGGCTCATTTTGCATGATTTACTATAGGAATTAATATTTTTAGTACATTCAAACAAACAAACAAAAATCCCACACAAAACCTTTTACTGCAAACTCAAACCTAGGTTTTCTTTTTAAAATTAGTTCTAATGAGAGAAGAAAACAACAACAACAACAACACTAAGACATGCATGTAATCTTACTTTCTTTGGTTTGGACGCACCTTATCTTGGACCTTTCTTTTACCCTGTAACCACAGGCAAGACACACTTTATACATTTTTTAACTCTAAGATATTAACAAAATGGCTATGAGAAACAAACTGAAACTCACTTCTACCTATTATAGCAATAGCACTTAGACTTATATACCGCTTCACAGTGCTTTACAGCCCTCTCTAAGCTGTTTACAGAGTCAGCATATTGCCCACAATGATCTGGGTCCTCATTTTACTGGCTTCGGAAAGATGAAAATCTGAGTCAACCTTGAGCTGGTGAGGATCGAACCCTTGGCAGTCGACAAGAGTAGGCCTGCAATACTGCATTGTAACCACTGCGCCACCACGGCTCTATAACTAGAGAGGCCACTTCATCCTGGCTTTTTTTCAACTTGGAAACCCTGTGTAAATCTCTTTCATGTATCCCTTAACTTAAAACTGATGGGAAATTATGATCTTAATGGTGCATACATACTATGTATAACCACAAATTCCACCGCATCATAAATAGGTGAGATTAACAAATGAAGTACACTGATCGTCAAAATCTAATGTTCAAGTTGTTTCTATAAGTAAACTTAATTTTTGTGGGAAAGCATTTTAGGCTGGGAAATTGGCCTCTTTCCTGACTGGACATTGACAATCACAATCATCATCATCTAAACTTATATGCTTCCCAGTTACTCTGGGCAATTTATATTTGTTAAAAATGTTTAAGAACAGAAAGCAATATCAAGAGGGAGGGAGGGAGGGAGGGAGGGAGGGAGGGAGGGAGAGAGAGAGAGAGAGAGAGAGAGAGAGAGAGAGAGAGAGAGAGAGAGAGAGAGAGAGAGAGAGAGAGAGAGAGAGAGAGAGAGAGAGAGAGAGAGAGAGAGAGAGAGAGAGAGAGAGAGAGAAAATAGAGAAAAAAAAAAAAGGAAGAGAATGAATTCTATGTTTTTATTATATGAGAATACACACAGAACAAGATGACAAAGAAAGGAAACCCAGAAGTCATTCTTGCCAAAGACCTGGGCGAAAAGCCAGCTCTTTTAAGGCTCTTAAGTAAGGGTGGGAGCCATTCAAATTTCAGGGGGAATTTCATTCCATATTATCCTACCTACCAATTTCCTTACCTAGCAGTCTCTAGACTTATGCTGTAATTATTATAGTATCTCTCCTACTTAAGTGCATTTTCTTCCTATCAAAATCAGGTTATGCCTAGAAGTAAGTTTTTCACATGGCAATAAAAAGCAAGCGTATTCTAATCTCATAGATCCACATATGTCGGATTATAACCTAACCCCAGTTCCTAATTATATAAACATTATCACTGAGGCCAAATGGCATCTGGCCTGATGTAGTCTGACTTTTAGATCCAACATATACAATATGTCTAACTGGGTGGGGAAACAAGTTGTGCAAACTTCCCAGTCCAACCAAAGGTTCATAATTTATGGCTGGACTGTCAAGGGCTGTACCAGACTTTGCATGGCATATTAAAGCTGCGAAGTGGGGCTGAGATGGAAAAAAAATGGTCCAATTCTGGGTGAAATTTTGCTTCCTGAAATCCCTTAAAACATACCAACAATGGGGCTGAAACTATAGGTCCAAGCTACATTTAAGGAGTCTTCAGAAAGCTGAAAAAAAGGACAAGCTGCAGAGAGAGAGAGAGAGAGAGAGAGAGAGAGAGAGAGAGAGAGAGACTATAGACATGCACACACATATATATACACACACACACTCTTTTCTCAGTTCAGTTCAAACAATGATTGCTATCTTGTCTTCAATAATTTGAAGCTACATTTAATGGGATTTCCCAAGATTATAACCATAATCTGCCAATGGGACATCGCATCAAACAATTGTTATAAAGGAGGAGGAGGGTGGAAGAAGAGGAGAAGGATGTTGTACAAGAAAGCAAGAGGGACTATGATACCTATATAAAAAATTAAGATTGTGAGTCATTACAACAAATTGCCAGTAGCAGTGAGACTACTATCTGATCTGAGAAAGCACCATAGGCTGGTTGTCATAGCAACATGTTTTATATCTCCATGGAGCTCACTAGCTTGATTTCACTTGCCCGGTATGTAGAAAGCTAGAATCTGGTTAATGCTTTTTACACACTGAACAAATGAACCTGTATTTTCTAAGGAACACATTTACTGTGCTGTTTTTCAGCGACATCTAGTGGCCAGAAGGATAAACAGCTTTTTTCTGCAGTTGATTTCAGAAAATTCTCTTAGGTGAGTCAAGCAAATTTAGCGACCTAAATCCATAGAAGCAACAGTTCTTTGTAAATTATTATTTTGTTCTTAAGAAAAAAAAATAGATATAATCAGCATGGGAGCAAAGAAGTACAAAGCAATGCCTAATAGCACAAATTTCCTTGCATGAGCTGAAAAAAAATGAGCCTGCTTTTAATTTTAGCAGAATCATCTACACTGCAGTTCCCAAGAGCAAAGACGTTTTAAAAGAGGCAAGTAATCAGATTTTTAATACTTTAAGCGAAAATGAAATTATCAGTTCAAGTTCTGGTGTTGATGTACAAGCTGACTGAACGCAGCACGCACTTTGCTTTCATCTTTAAGTCTTAATTCCCTTTCTCTACAAATGACAAGAAAATTGAAGCTGGCATTGTGTAAACATTTAATATCAGTGTTATTACTCTTGATAAAAATTATACATGGTGGTACAACTGATAAATATTTGGGAATTTATTTGTTGAGGATTTTCAGATTCAGTTGAGTACCCCAACAAAGGAATAGAATGAAAAGCTATGGGGGAAGAGAATTAAGAACGATTGAAATATCCCACTTCATCTTTATTTCTGCTTGTTGTTGTTCTTCTCCTAACTGCTTACATCGACCTGATGTAAGACTGCCTGAAATTCTACATATTACCCATATTGAGTGTTTTTTGCTGGCAAGCAAAGCTGGCAAGATGTCTTCAGCCCTGATGAGTGTGTGAGACAAGGTAGAGGACAATTTTGGAACAGAACAGGTCTCTCTGAATTACGACTCCTTTGAGGAAGAAAAAAAGGGGTTGTAACGGGGATATCATGAGGTAACGGTTAAATGGCTAGATGACACTGACCAACAGCAGAAATGTTATGACAAATGAGCAAAATGAACAGGTTCTGGGTGAAATAACCAAGAGTGGAATAAAGAAAAAGTTCCCATTGTTCTATATTTCCATAGGAATTCAAAAGCTCAAAGAAGACTTTGTATTTAACCTGTGCGGAGGTTAAATTGGAGGAGAGATACATGTTTAATTAATGAAATGTTCAATCAGAATAAATTACTGATCCCAGAATACTTGTTTGCTTTATGAAAGAATGGGAAGAGAAGATTATGGCTGGAGCGTATATGGAGCTATATGGAGTTTATTTGCAAGATATAAATTTACACGCTACATATTGGTATATCATAATTACTTAAATTTTAGGGCCAGATGTTCTAGATAAATACTTACCGTTAGCTAAAAGATGAATCTGTTCATTTTATGAATAATTTGCTGTGATTAGATATTATGCATCATTTATTGATTTATTTCTTAAAGGAATAGTTACCAATAGTATTTGCTGTGTTATAGTAATGTGCTACTGCCCTCATGTGGTTTTAAAAAAAAAGAAATGTGCTATGAAGAGAACACATTAGTCCTTGTCAGCTGAGAGTAACAGAAACACAGTGAGCATTCTCCTTTATAGTTGACATTTACACTCCAATTGTGGAAAAATTACGATTGTGCAAAAAATAAGGATCTCTGCATCTTGTAAAAATTCTACAGGCAATAGAAACCAGCAGATTTCAATGATACCCATAACAATAATTGCAAAGATTACTCTGAAGAAATCCACTGGCTATAAACAAAGTAATAGGTTACTTTAATAATAGGTGTACTGCACTTTGCAGGAAAAAAGAATTAGGTACCTATTAAATTAAATGTTTTATTAATGTCAGAGAAAAAGAACATGCCCTAGCATGTCTCTGTTAAGAACAGTAGGAAAAAATAACTCTCTTTTTAAAAACAACAACAAAGAAATTAAGCTGCACAGGCTTTGAAATGGTATTACCCCTCACCCAATGCTACTAAAAGTAATATTTGATCCAGCTTTCCTGGAGCTTATGATCCAAGACTGTTTTGAGCAGGTCATGAAATAGCTTATTTTGGACTTACCTTTTAGCAGAGCCACTGCTAGTAACAAATTTATAGCTCTGGAGATTTCTTTGGCCAACAAGAACATTTCCAGTTCAGTTGAAAGTACTGCAAGTTATTTCTTTAAAATGTTGCCAAGAAAACTGCAGGGAGCAGTCCAGGCATTCTCCACACACACACTTTACAAGGCTGAAATCAACATCCCTTTGTCGTATATTTACATAAATATATAAGAAGTATTTGTAGTGACATTTGGTTGGAGACATAATGAACAAGTTATGCTGTATTTTGGCTGAGAATTTGACTTGCAGTGTATGCTGGATGGATAGTTTGCTGCTGTGATACGCAACTAAAAATTTATATACCAACGACCAACACAGTTGCTTTTGACAATGAATGGAGAAAATGATTTCAGGTTTTACACAAATGGCAAAACATAGAGCTAGTGGATGAAATTGAACGTTTACTAGAATGCTTAAAGATGTTAAAGATGAGACTGGGGACAAAGAAATGTTATGATAGGAAAATGCTAGGATTGTGGGTAGCACGGGGCCTGATATGAGTATGAAAAGGTTTACTGAAAGAAAGAATAACTGTGAATAAGAGCTTGCTTCTCCCCACTTTGTTATCTGGAAGGGAGTGCTGGATGTGTCTGGAGAAAACTAAAAATAATTTGAATAAAGTGGGAATGGGTTATTGAAAAAGAGTATGTGGTAGCACAAGAGAGGGAGTCAAGAATTCATATGTGATGGAGGAATGTATATTAAATAGAGAAGGGTGATGTGTACAAAAGATGAACTCTGGGGTAGTAGTTTTATATATATATATAGAGAGAATGAACAAGGATCAAATTACTAGACAAATACATGAAGGAAAAGTGCACTGAGAGGAAGAGGAAGGCCAAGATAATAATGTCTGGATGGACTTCCTGAGATCCTCAAACAATCCAAAGTGAAAAACTTAAAGAATGAAGGCCTTCCCATTTTAATAACCTCCAGATCAGGGGTGAAATCCAGCAGGTTCTGGAGAACCGGTAGCGGAAATTTTGAGTAGTTCGGAGAACCAGTAGCGGAAATTTTGAGTAGTTCGGAGAACCGGCAAATACCACCTCTGGCTGGCCCCAGAGTGGGGTGGGAATGGAGATTTTGCAATATCCTTCCCCCAGGAGTGGGGAGGGAATGGGGATTTTGCAGTATCCTTCCCCTGGAGTGGGGTGGGAATGGAGATTTTGCAGTATCCTTCCCCTGCCACGCCCACCAAGCCACGCCCACCAAGCCAAACCACGCCCACCAAGCCACGCCCACAGAACCGGTAGTAAAAAAAATTGGATTTCACCACTGCTCCAGATGTCAGGACATTAATATCATCTCCAGCCTAGTTTGGGATAGCAATGTAAAGCTGGGTATCAATAGCATATTGATACTGATGTTATTTTATTTTAAACTGATGGATGTCCTCTCCCAACTTCATCTAAAAGTTAAGGGGAGGGGAGAATTATAGGCACCAAACTGACCTTCCCTCTTCTCTAAATAGCAATGAGGGGAAAAGGGAGAAAAAAACTGCTTTATTTCCAATAAGTTTAATGAACCTTACAGTATGTGCAAGAATAATTTGCAGATCTTTAGACGAACGACAGAAATAAAACGGTAAAAAGAGGAATTGCAGGATAATTGCAGTATAGCATTATACAATGAAAATGTCCTTAGAAACAATTATCTGTTTTCCATGCAGTTGGATAGCATTATGCTATGTGCCTGCACGCACACTCATTTGTATTTCTCACAATCATCGTAGCACACAACTACCCAGCTGAGTGATCATACTTACTTTCATTAGCCAACATTTTATGTCCTCTGGTACAGATGTTTGCTCTTCCCTCTCATAATGCTTATTATGCCATGACATTACCCTGTTCTGAAAACTGCATTTATTTTATTCAAGACTGTAATTTAGGAACCGCTCAGCGCTTCTGTGAATGGCAAAGCAGAGATGTATTTTCCCACAAATTCCCGAAAGGAGCAGCCAATTAGCACTCCTGTCTGAAGTTGAACTTGCAAGGTCCAAATGGGAGAAAATTTGTATGAGCTGAGCAACAGCTTTACCATTTTACAGAAAAGCATTTTATAAGCAGGAAAAGTATATTTGTCCACGTTTCATATTTGCGCTATTTGCTCACAGGTTCATCCCTGCTAATTAGAAAATATTGGGGGAACTATTATTTTATCTCCAACATAGCAGTGTGTTTACACGGTTTGCTTTTCTTAAGGGCAAACAAATGGCCGTAACAACTGCTTTGCTTAGCAATGGAAATTTTGGTCATATGTTGAGGACTACCTGTATACCATGGTCTGTATACAGTCTCTCTACCATGTTCATTATATAGATGAAAGTATTAGGCTGATATTTTCAGCTCAAGTAAAGTGCATCCGAGAGGGGAGTAGGGGAGCAGGAGGGCTTCACCCTCTGGGTCCAGAAATAATATAATCAAAAGAGGAAAATGAGCCTAATGTATCATTGGCTAAAAGAAGGGAAAAAACTTAAAAGAACAAAACAGTACCTTCAGTGAACTTTGATTTGGTTACTCCCTGCCCAGAGGAGTGGGAGCAAATATACTATTCCAGCTGCTATTCCAGAGTAACTTAAAATTGCAGACTACAAATCAAATTCTTTTATCTTTCATAATTGCCAAGGAATGGTGAGCTTCCAGCAAGTTCGTGATGCCATACAGTGGGGAGAAATAATAGTTAAAAAAAATCTAGACAATAATCTGTCTCTAGAGAAATCTGCTAGTGGTTCCATCTTCTTGCATTCCTTGATTTACTCCTTAATACAAAATCAAGCTATTAAGTACCCGTTGAAAAATCTGCCATGACAAGCCAAAGGGCAGCATGAAAATCAAGCATATACCAATAAGATAAATATACAAGATTTCCTAAATAAAAGTAGCTTTCTTTAACTGTAGGTCATGTGAACTGAGAAGTGCTGCTTATGTGTCTTGTTATTAACTGAATATTAACTGTTATTAACTTGTTATTAACTCTCAGACTGAAGCACATAGGCTTCAGTCAGGTCCTCCATTCTGGAGGGAAAATACTGTCTGCTGATTGGTTAGCCTGTCTGACAGCTCCCTATAAAAGGGCTGGCTGTCAGACAGGGCTTTTGCTGGATTGTTAGCACTTGACTAATAAAGAGCTGTTGTCTTGAAGTCACTCTGTCTGCCTCTTCCATTCATCCTATTTAACACTGGCGACGAAGGTGGGATCAGAAGACAGATAAGCCAGAAAAGAGCTGACTACCACGCAATCCAGCCTGGGGCATCAAGTCTTCGACAAACGGCCTTTCTAAAGCGCTAACTCAGCCGACATGACGACGCACGCCCCGACGAGTCACTTCAACCCGGCACGGGAGCACTGGGACACCTACATGACTCGCTTCGAATGTTTCAGGGAGGCAAACGACTCGGGCTGTCGGACAGCCGCAAGAGAGCTCTATTCCTGAGCTACTGTGGGACAGATGTCTTCAACACTGCCCAGGCGCTAGCTGAACCACCGCCAGTCCAGACGGTCACCTGGTCCACTTTTCAGAGCATGTTGAAAATGCATTATGCGCCTAAACCCTCCAAATATGTGCGGCGGTACGAGTTTAATTTAAGGAACCAAAAGGAGGGAGAGACCATCAACGAATATGTCGCCGCGCTCCGGAAAGCAGCTGCCCACTGCGAGTTCCGAGATCTGGACGAGCTGCTGCTCGACCGGGTGATCTGCGGAATTCGGGACATTACTCTACAGCGGAGGCTGCTTTCGCGGACAACTCTCACGCTCCAGATCGCCCTAGACGAGGCCTGGGCGACCAAAGCATCCACTAGGTCGAGTGAGGCGCTTCAACAACAAAGCAGCCCAAGAAACGCACGAAAGAATGTCAGCGTGCATCGCGTGACTTCGGCGCGAGACTACTCGCCTGACAGCAATGAGGAAGTTTGCCACCTCCGATTCAAACGGCGGGAAGCAGCAAACGCACCAGACGACCGCTGTCCACCTTGTGCCAGCTGCGGAGGGCACCATCTCCGCACCGATTGCCGATACCGCGAGGCCATCTGTCAACGATGTGACCGTCGCGGTCACTTAGCCAGAGTCTGCCGTGCCAAGCTGCCCTCTCCACAGACGTCGCGGCGTGCACCTAGCAAGCCCAGCTACCCAAAACAACCTCAACGCGGGGGCTGGCCGCCACGACGGAGGACCGACTGGGCCGATGCCGCCGATGCCTGTCAAACGACTATCCGGCAGGCATCCACACTGCGCTGGAAGAAGCTACGGGTCACCATCCTGCTCGAAGGCTCACCGTGCCCCATGGAGATTGACACTGGGTCGTCTCTCACCATCGTTTCCTGGGCCACAACGGGCGATTCCGGGAATTCAGAGACAACAACTGAGGCGCCAGGAGCTGAGACTGACCGACTACCAGGGCAACCGCATTCCAGTCATCCGCTGCAGCACCTTCCGGGTACAATTCAAGGCGTTCAACGGCCCTCTCTCCTTGACTGTGGTCAGCGGCTCCCTTCCAAGCCTGCTCAGCTTGAAGTGGTTCGAGGCCCTCGGCATGGGGGTGACCGGGATCAACTCCGTCACTGACACCGACATGGAGGATCTGCTAAAGGAGTTCGAGGACGTTTTTAGTGACAGCCTGGGTACGTATAAGGGGACCCCTATATCGTTTAATTTGGACCCAAACGTAGCCCCAATTCGGCTCAAGCCCCGGAGGCCGCCTCTCGCCCTCCGTCCAAAGATTGACATAGAATTGGACAAGCTAATTGCCCAGGGAATCCTAGAGCCCGTAGATCATGCACGCTGGGAAACCCCTATTGTGACCCCGGTCAAGTCAGACGGGTCAATTCGTCTCTGCGCTGATTATAAGTGCACTCTTAATAAGGCACTGCAGCAGAGCGCCTATCCAGTTCCTGCGGTCCAGCATCTGCTACGCTCCCTGGGCCCAGGAAAAGTATTTGCAAAACTCGATCTGGCACAAGCCTACCAGCAATTGCCGGTAGATGGCGCTACTGCAGAGGCGCAAACCATCGTAACGCACAGGGGTGCGTTCG
>QLTV01002260.1:1075773-1098838 GCA_003457575.1 Thermophis baileyi
TATCTATTGTGTACTCGTGCATTGTTGTGGTTGAAGCTGAAGTAGTCATTGATGGGTAGGACATTTTAGCAGATAATTTTATGTGCTACACTTACGCCAGACCTAAGGTGGCGTAGTTCAAAATTGTCTAAGTCCAAAATTTCAAGTCTGGTGGCATAAGGTATTCTGTTGCGAACAGAGGAGTGGAGGACTCTTCTTGTGAAATATCTCTGGACATTCTCAATTGTAATAATGTCCAATATGTAGTGCGGGTTCCAGACAGATGAGCTGTATTCGAGAATTGGTCTAGCAAATGTTTTGTACGCTCTAGTTAAAAGTACAATATTACCAGAGAAGAAGCTACCCAAGATTAGGTTAACAACTCTTAATGTTTTTTGGCAATGTTGTTACAGTATGTAACAACATTACATTATTATGTAATTATTATTATGTAATTATTATGTAATTATTATGTATTATTATTATTATGTTCACAGCCTCAATTTTTTTTGTAAAAATAATAAAGGTGGGAAATAAAGAGCTCTACTGTAATACATTCAATACAACATTGAGCCATATTCCCACATTAAATGTTAAAAACATGCAGTAAGATGTTATTAGAGATATTCATTTGAGAAAAAGTAAAGAGAAGAAAAAGAGATATGCTAGGACCTCACATTTCCTGTTCCCAAAACACCTTGTGGTCCAAATAACATAGTGGAAATCTTTTCAGAGTGCTATTGATGCTAGTAATAACAAAGTCCAAAAGCTTCCATTGATATAAAATATGATGGCTCAGCTGTTAAACAATGAACATATCAAGGTATCAGTTCTTGGCTTGCAACCTTTTGTTTAGTGACCATTCGAAGTTACAACGGAAACTGAACAAAGTGACTTATGACCGTTTTTCACATTTATGACAGTTGGAGCATGCCCAGGGTCATGTGATCAAAATTTGGGTGGTTGCCAACCAGCATGTATTTATGAGAGTTGCACTGTCCCAGGGTCATCTGATCACCATTTGTAAGCTTCCCAACCTGCTTCTGACAAGCAAAGTCAATAGGGGAAGCCCGATTCGCTTAATGACCGTATGTTTCACTTAACTGCAGTGATTCGCTTAACAACTGTGGAAAAAAGGTTGTAAAACGAGGCAAAACTCACTTAACAAATGTCTCATTTAGCAACAGAAATTTTGGGCTTAGTGGTGGTCCTAAGTCGAGGGCTACTTGTACTGGATCAGTATAAATAGGGATTCTAATTTTGCCACTGAAGTAATCACCATTATGCCTGGCTTTGTATTCCTGAGTTGATCCATCTGTTTTTGGTACAGAACATTCAGCTTACATTTGCTCAAAAGACAACACAATCCTACTGATGGCTTATCAGCATTCTAATTAAGCTGAAAAAAGTAGGGAATACGCTAAACAAACAAAAATCTTATTGAAATTTGACCATTTTGCCAGAACAAGCTGACCGCCTGATCTTGGGTGTTTGGGAAGGTAAAATATGTGGGTTATCTACCCATCCTTGCTGTAGAATTAGAATTGTCAAAATCCTTTACTCAAAGCAGACCTCCAAGCTAGTCTGGGAAGCACAGGAACCAGATGGTTCTCTGAATTTTGTCTTGATTTTAATAATCTTTCGGGTCCAACCAAAACAGAGAATAAACTGGCTTTTTTCAGACACAGAGATTGTTTGGGGAAGTTTTATTTACTGAAGATAACTCTCTCTTTTTTTCAAATTAAAAAAAGAGTAATTTTTTTTTTTTAAAAAATGTACTCTTCACACATGCAAGTTTTTCCCTGTGGCAGAAGTATATTTGATCTAGTCAAGGCTTTTCTGGGAGTAAGGGAGGTGTCAGCTCTGCCATCTTCGGCTTCGTGCCCCGCAGGCATCCTGCCATCAGCTTCAGGGGGGACAGGAAGAGCAAGTGGGAAATAAACATGTATGGGGCATAAGTGGTGAAAAAGGATGGGAAATGACAGCTTGACAGACACCAGGGACGCAAGAAACCAGCCTGTGTATGTCTTCAAGGCCATGAAGCTTGAGGATGGAATGTGGATTGTTCCCAACATCCCGAGAGGTTCTCAAAACATCCATACGGCTTGCCACTGGCTGAAGACAGCCTGGTCCAGGAGGGAGAGCCGGGACGAATGGGAAAAGTTTGTAACCTTTTCATTGGGAACCTTAGTTCTAGCCTGACTTTACTGCAGCCAGCAACCTTTAATAAAAGAACCCATCACTTCAACTAAATGGAGTCAAGGGTCTTTCTGGGGCAGGTCTGACAGGAGGAACATTTTATTTTCTCCTGCAGTTTCCACAATTTGGAATTATTCCACAGATTGTCTAAAACTTGGGAGCAGAATGCTGTAGAGTGAAGTACCATCAGCAAACCTTTCCTCTTCCAATGAAGTTATCCTCTACCATCTTTCTATTAATTGAATTGAATATCTGAGGAAACATCTTTCCCCAATGGGACTGTCCTGCCTCACTCATGCTGGCAGAAGGGGCCTACTGCAGACCCCATCAGCCAAGGAATTTTGTCTGGTGAGGTCCAGAAGAGCCTTTTCTGACATGGCCTCCACCCTTTGGGACATCTTGCTGCAGGAGGTGAGATTCGTCTCCTTTCTTTTGGCCTTCAGGAAAAGCCTTAAAACCTGGCTGTGCCGGTTGGCATGGGGCCCTGAAGGAGAAGCTGTTGGTTGGAGATGGTGCAGTAACAGAGAAAGTACCACCACTTCTCTGCCCCAACCCAGTTTTTTAGTTTGTTTTAATTTTTTTGTTAATTTCAATATGTTCTTATAATTGTTGTATCTGTATGTTTTATTACATTGTAAGCTGCTCAGAGTCATCTTGATAGGTGGCATATAAATTGAATAAACAAATAAAAAACCATTATTTATCCACAAGATAAATAAAGAAAAGTAGGAGAGAGAAATAAAATATATGATGCAGGTAGGGTTTTATTTTTAAGCTCATACCTCTTAACTTTCTTTAAGATCTAAAGGTTAAAAAAAAAAGAACTTAGGCAAACTTGCTAGATAAACAAAGCCCAACATTCTGTAAACTTTAAATTTGGCCACCAATGCAGAAACAACTTAGCTATAAATTGCAAGTCAGAACATTTTTCGAGACAGCTTCTGAGAACATGACCCATTTTCCTTTCTGAAAATAAAGGAATGACTGTAGTGGGAGTTGCAGCAACACAGTACTGCTTTTGTCTATCAGAAAATAATAAATAACGAAGAGCAAAAGGCTCAGAATCTCTGGCCATGTCACCAAAACACCCAGTGAAATGTGCATAATTGTTCAGTAAAAGGTCAGTTGAATCATTTGTTTCTTTAATATTAAATCTGGCACCAAAAAAGCTCTACTTGTAACATGGGGTGAAGAAAACAAGCATTTAGGTACAATAAAATTACTTCTTTGCAAAATCCAAATGCTTAAAAAGTGAAAAAAGAAGTAGAAAATGAGTTATTTATTTGAATGATAGGATAACTAAAATAACATATTTAATTTTTCAGCTGGGGATGAATAGTGTTAAATATATATCCATATATCCATCCATATACCCATATCTATCTATCTATCTATCTATCTATCTATCTATCTATCTATCTATCTATCTATCTATCTATCTATCTATCTATCTATCTATCATCTATCTATCTATCTATCTATATCTATCTATCTATCTATCTACCTACCTATCTATATATCTATCTATCTATCTACCTACCTACATATCTATCTCTAATCCATCCATCCATCCATCCATCCATCCATCCATCCATCCATCCATCCATCCATCAACTTCCATATTTAATTGTTGAATGTGATGGCTGGAATATGATGGGAGTTATAGTTCAGTGACTTATGGATTACCACAATTCTTCCATAAATAATTTTGATTTCATGACATGTGGAAGATCATTGCCTTCTCACTCTCAACCCCCCTCCCCAATTATCTTATTTTAATAGAACTGTTAATCAGATCAGGACAGAATGCATGCATGTAGGATTGATGTCGACCAACTAGTTTCCTTTTCTGTCTGCAATCCAATTATAAAAGAGTAGATTTATAATTTAACTGAACTGTATTATTCTCATTAAAATACTTTTGAATTTTACAAAAACATACTGATATATTTTATGACTAGGGCATGGTTCGGCACATGATTACAGTGCTGAACTAGAAACAGTGTTAACCAGAAATGAAATATAGCACCAACACATCTTTTTACTGATAAATCATATACCCAGGATCAACTATTTCAAATATAAGAACAAGAACTGCATACTCAACACTTCAATAATTTTATCTGTTAGCCTCTTCAACATACTGGTATTGAGGGGATAAAAAAGATGGTACCTAATCTAATTTAGGATAAATTGAATATCCAACTATTCAAAGTAATTGATCCTTTGTTTGTAGCTCCAAATTGTATTACTACTGCGTTTTGTGTTGGATGCACCTAGTAAGGTGCTTCCAGGTTGAAAGTATTAGCCGGTGACATCACCTTTGTCCAGGGGATACCCAAGGGGGCTCCTTTCATGTCCCTGGTATTTTCCCACTGAAGTGGTACCTATTTATCTACTTGCATTTGCATGCTTTCAAACTACTACTGGTAGGTTGGCAGAATCTGGGACAAATTGACGGGAGCTCATTCCGTCACACATCTTGCTCTTGGGTTTTGAACTGCGGAGCCATTGACCTCTCAATGGTCTTCTGTCTCAGCGTTCTAACCATGAGCCATTTTTAAAGATTATATTAAAAACATTTTTGCCACTTTATTTATGCATATTCTAAAAACAATGAATAACTAATGACTATTGTTTAGTATTGGAACCTTTGTCAGTGCTTGGCTAAGCTTCATCAATGACTTCATTCATGGGGTTTGTGAAAGAAACAATGCCACAACTTAGTACTAAACGTGTCTTGCAGAACCTGCTGGCTGCTCCAACAGGGTTTTTTCCTCCATCTTTCTTGACTAATTCTTCATGAAATAAACTAGAATCCCTGGTTTGCATGACTTGATCCATTTGGACATTGGCAACTGTGTCACTCTGCTGCTTGTTCATGGTTAAGCCCTAATACCAGTCATGCCTGGAATCCATTTTGAGCATTGGATCTTCAGGCTTGCCACATTTAGGGCTATGGGAAACTGGGAAGGGGGATTGGGGGTGTTACTTGGAACCCTGACATTACCATTTAGCCTGGTGTATGAATGTGGTCAGTATTACAAATTGTGGGCAAAATTATATTCCACTGTAAAAGGAGAAGAACCAAGGCTAAGGAAAGAGGAAATTAGAGGACAAAAATGATAGTGAAGAAAAATGCTTAAACTCGGAGGGAAAACCATTAATTTTTAGATTAAGACAGTAGCATTCATTTGTTTAAGCACAGATCTAACTCAAAGAAGTTTTGGCATCAATTAAAAATAAAATTTTAAAATGTCGAAATGGTGACACCAACCACAGATTTGATAGTTAGAGTGAGGAATGGTGACAGGTTCAGAAGCCAATCTGTTGTACATCTCAAAATCTCACTTGGGGGGGGGGGAGAAATCAGAAGGGTTCTATAAGGTCCTAAATAAATACTTATAGCAGTTATGTTCACAGTTGAAACACAAACAGATCAATATTAAGAAGAGGACTACTACTATTTGTGTGTGGAAAAAGCTCCCACAAAAAAATGAGTTAATAAAGCATGACAGGTCCACATGCAATATTAACTAGGGAAGGATCCAGGAGAATAGAGGGAAGATGCGAAAACCTACACAGGGAAGGATTGAAGAAGACGTAGAGCATATAGGAAGGCTTAATCTTACGTGCTCATTTCAAATGGTCTATTTCAAAAGTCTATGTCCAAGACTTCTACCCCTCAAAGCAGATCATGTGGTGCAGGCAAGTCTGATTCTCTTAAACTGAAAATTCTTAGTGTGTACAAGAGAAAATAAACTTCTTCTGGCTAATTGTGTCTAGAGTCAACTAGCTTTCTTCTTCCTAACTCTGTCTAGAAGCTCCCACTTTATGTGCATCTGGGCTGCCACTCAGAAACACAGTTTCTCCCCAATTACAGGGATTTATTGCTGCCATCACACTTTAAATAAAATATTGATGCTTCATGATTCAACTCAAAACAGTATGTTTGTACATGGGGGGGGGGTAATGAGAGTCAGTTTGGTCTAGTGGTTAAGGTGCCAGCCTAGAAACCAGGAGACAATGAGTTCTAGTCCTGTCTTAAGCATGAAAAAGCAACTGGGTGACTTTGGACCAATCATCAGGGTCTTGCCTTGGGCATCAACTCTGCTGGGTGACTTTGGGCCAGTCACTTTTTCTCAGCCCAACACATCATGCAGGATTGTTGTTGTGGGGAAAATAGGAGAAGGGGGGAGTATTAGGTATGTTCGCCGACTTGTGTTATTTATAAAAATAATAAAAGTGGGATTAATTAAATGCTTTGAGGGGGGGGGGGACCAAGAAAGAATCGCATGGCTGAACATGCTTCCCTTCCCTTCGTTTGCTATATTTAATAATTTCTCTCAAGTAGCTCCCACCTGAAACTACTTTCTCCATAATCTACGAAGGAGGAAATATCTCTCCTGTTGATTCCTGACCAGTATCACTTACATGCTGTATATTTTACAAATGGAAATTCTAGCTTAAAATTAATAGACATTGTATCTATGAGTTTCTGTGGTACAAATTTATTTTTTATGAAAGACCCAGAAAACTGTATCCTTGTTGTAGTAACAAGGATGGAGCTGGGGTATACTCTGTGATCTAGGAATCCACACTGATAAGGCAGCATCCATGGAACTGCAAATAAGAAGTATTTCTATTTTATTTCTCATGGCATTCAATATCAAGAAAGAGAGAAAAAGAGAAAGAGGGAGGGAGGGAGGGAGGGAGGGAAGGAAGGAAGGAAGGAAGGAAGGAAAGAAAGAAAGAAAGAAAGAAAGAAAGAAAGAAAGAAAGAAAGAAAGAAAGAAAGAAAGAAAGAAAGAAAGCTAAACTCAAGACACATTGTAGAAACCTTCAGGCTAAAACACAGGCTGCTGAAGGAAAAAAAGTCTTTGCTTTTCTTGCCTTTGTTTTATAAGATCTGTTCTATTTGTACTTTTGTCTACATAATTAGCACTCTGATATCTTCTTTCTATTTAGCTGATCAAGGTTTATTATTTCCCCTTTTTGCTGATAGTGATTGGAAAGAATACCAATTAGAAAGGACTACCATTTCTGTAGTCTGCCTCTTTGATAGCAACCTGTCTTGAATGAGACAGGTCAAGAGAGGTTGGAAGTGGCAGCTTTTTCCTTTCAAAATCAAAGGTTGGACATTAACAATCACGTATCAAGTAAAACATAAATTTTGAAAGCAAAGCCGTAATCAGTACCTTCTTTTGGAAGCAGTCTGAGTAAACTGCAAATTAGTTTGGGAAATTTGCTGGCTTTCCACCTGTTTTGTTCCAAATACATGCCTCAGATCCTGGAATAGGATAGCCAAGAATTCAAGTCCTCAACCAAATGTAAATACTAAGTTTATTACACGGGCATGCAAGCTGATATCCTTCAGAAGTTTTGGGTTGAAACTCCCACCATCTTTTGCCATTGGCTGGGGCAGCTGTGACAGATGAAATGTGGTCCTACACCCCTGGAGAATACTATGCCTATTGTGGTTTCATTGTTTTGCAAAGCCCAAGGCCCCCTCCACTCCTTTCCTTGTGCTGTTCTGAGCTTCTTTTGTTCGTATATCATATGGGAAATAATCTGTAGTAATCACACCTGCATTGAGATGGGCTGGGACCGACTCCAGTCTCTAGTGCAATTCATGTAACACAAAGCAGAAATCAGCCTCTCTAGTTGTTAAACCTGCACTGTGGAGAAGACACTTTTAAGAGAAAGTGTAATACTTCCCTCATATGGAAAACAAGAAACCCAAAACTATTCTGCTGAGGTGCCTAAGGATGCAAGGTTAAGGAAGCATTGGATTTTCTCATTTCACTTGCCACACAGTTACCTGATCATCACCAAAATAAATTAGGAAGACTATATTTTTCCTATAGCATTAAGTTTCATCATGCAGGATGCCTTTCTATACCTTGAGGCTCTGTAATACATTATGATTCTCAGTTCACCGAAGTTATTTTAATGTGTCTCTCAAGAGCAATAGCACTTCATTATATTCCCAGGTTTTGACTCCTGAGGGGTAATTATGTAATAACCACAGAGCATTAAGAAGTTTCTATTTCACCCATGCTCTATACTGCAAGGTAGAGAACAGTGAATCATTTCTCTGAAAATAAGTTTAATACCTAATGTAATGACATTGCTGTAACTTTATTATACTATATTTGAAACATAAAAAGAAAATGCTTTGGTGTAGTGATTAAGGCACAGTCTAGAAACCAGGAGACTGGGAGTTCTAGTTTTCCCTTAGGCATGAAAGCCAGTTGGGTGACTTTGGGCCAGTCACTCTCCCTTAACCCAGTTCACCGTACAGGGTTGTTGTTGTGGGGGAAAATAGGAGGAGGAAGGAGTATTAGGTATGTTTGCTACCCTGAGTTATTCATAAAAAACAATACAGGAATAAAAAAATAGAAATTAGAATAGAATAACAGAGTTGGAAGGGACCTTGGAGGTCTTCTAGTCCAACCCCCTGCTTAGGCAGGAAACCCTACACCACTTCAGACAAATGGTTATCCAATATCATCTTAAAAACTTCCAGTGTTGGAGCATTCACAACTTCTGGAGGCATATAATATTTTAAACATATTTAAAAATGGGAAAATATTTTTCAGTTCTACCTATTCCAACCACAGAGATTTATTACCGTTTCAGAAATCAAATGCACATGAAAAATGTGCATATTCCCTCAATATACTTTGTAGAATGCGCTATCAGTAAAATATGGATAACTTTTCCCCACGGTGATTGCCTTCTTGTAGACCCTGCCTGAAGAAAGAATATATCAACTAATGGTTTGTCTTGCTCCAAAGTTTAAATTCATAAATTCTTTCACAATTTCATAAGATGCCATTTTCTGGGGAAGCCTAAAGGCATAGAACAAAATTTTTATCATAACTCTCACCTTCTGAAAATATCCATGTATTCTCTCCATTATGGGGGGAAAAAGGGCGAGAGCATACATGAAGGTAAAAACAGTGAAATAGGTGGCATGCCTTAAAACATTAATCCAGTGGTGTGTGTGTGTGTGTGTGTGTGTGTGTGTGTGTGTGTGAAGGTGAGAGAAACTAATATCCTGAGGAGAACCCTTCTTTCTAAAAGACATAACAAGTTGCAGTCTATCATTTGGAGAGCTTTCTGCTGTCCATCTCTGGCTTTGAAGACTTGTGTTTGCACTGTAGTACAGTATGTGCTGAATGAAAAGGATGCATAAATGGACATAACATGTATTTTTAATGATTGACTCACCTCAGCAACAGTCAGATCCACCATCTGGAACCAATTACAAGCAGTTCTCATTTAACGACTGTTCAACTTTACAACAGTGCTGAACACGTGGTACTCCCTTGAAGTTCCAGATGTCCTAATTATCATAATCAACCAAGGACTTCCTGTAAAGCCCAGGCCAAAATGATTTGCCCTGAAGAGAATAAAACTGGCAAGGATGCATTGTCCAATACATGCCATTATTAAAATAGGTTTTATTCTATTTTTTTAATGATATTATTCCTTGCTTTGTAATTTGCAGTAATATTGGTCCTCTAAGCATGGATAGAAATTCCTGGCCATTTGAAAAGATCCTTTTCTCAAATCCAAATCCACTTAACATTTGATCAAATGTTGTCATTTGATAACAAAATTCTCTCAGTTTTTCCAGTGTATTTTATACACAGATTTTTTTTTTACTTTTTGGCTAAAATATCACATTTTTAATGATTAAATACAAATACTGTATATTCCTCTGAGATTAATCATGAATTGTGATATCTGTTTGATGAATTTATATAATGAAATGTGAATTATTGTTTTAATAATTGGAGTTATTTTGGCTACAGACACACCAATTATCAAGGGAAAAATTGTATTGAATTTTCAATCTAAGTTATAAATGCCAGACTTTGTTTTATGTACTAGGACTAAATGCTAGAATTAAAAACAATGGCAATTTTACATGACACCCAACCTTGCTGGATTTGACAGAAACTTATTTTGCACAGATCATTTATCTACAAGTCATGTGTAGGAAGCACCACAAGCAAGTTGTGAAGGTAATTGCTTCCTCCCATTGTTGTTCCTCCAAGTAGTAGCATATAACTATCCTGATTAGTGCCACTGACAAACTTACACAAATAAGAATTTGTCAAAATCATCCAAGCTAATATCTATTGTTTTATAATATCCTGACAATGAATTCCATAGTTCAGTAGCACTGTGTGAAATACTTCCCTTCAACAAGCAAAGCCATTACTAGAAGCCAATATGGGTTCATCAAAAACAGATCATGCCAAACAAATCTTATTGCATTCTTTGACCAAGCCACTAAATTAGTGGACCAGTGAAATGTTGTGGACATTGTATACTTGGACTTCAGTAAAGCATAGAAAAATGTGGAATAGACAGCAGCAGCACCAGATGGATTTATAACTGGCTGTCAAACTCTATTCAACATGTAGTCCTGGAACTACAGGACTACATCTACATGGAGGGAAGCATGCAGGGGTACCCCAGGTTTCTGTCTTAGCCCCAGTATTCTTCAACATTTTCATAAACAATTTAGATGATCTAGGAGAACTCATCAAATTTGCAGATAATGCTGGCAGTTGGAAGGAATAGCCAACACTTTAGATCCAGAAGGATCTTGACAGACTTGAAAACTGGGTCCTATCCAACAAAATGCATTTCAGAAAAACCAAATGCACAAGTATAGAATAGATGGTAGCTGGCTCAACAGCAGTCACTGTGATCTAGGGATTTAGGAGTCCTAGAGGACAACCATTTACGTATGAGCCAGCAATGTACCAGTGTTGCCCCAAAATCCAATGCAGTCCTAAACTGCATCAACAGAGGGCTAGTATCAAGATCATGTGAAGTGTTAGTACTGCTTTATGCTGTTTTGGTAAGACCACACTTGAAATGCTGTGTCAGTTCTGACCACAATACAAAAATATGTTGAGATTCTAGAACAGGAGTCCCCAACCTGTGGGCCACAGCCCACTAGTGGGCCATAAGGGAATTGCAACAGGGCCGTTGAAACGGCCGGCGAGTGCGCGTACATGCCTTCTCACTTGTGCAAGCAGCGGGCGAATGCATGCGTGCACACTCCATTTGTATGAGCAGCAGGCAGACATGCACGCTGCTCACACAAATGGAGCTCCGTGCGTGCATGCGTGCTTTCTGGCTGCTCATGTGGAACCATCCCCTCCCCCCCACCAGTCCACAAAGCTGGAATTGTTGGGGAACTCTGCTCTAGAAAGAGTGCAGGGAAGAGCAATACAGATGATTAGAAAGCTGGAGGTAAAATATACAATGAATGTTTGGAGGAACTGGGTATGTCTAGTCCAGTGGTTCCCAACGTGGGGCCCATGCCCCACAGGGGGGCAATTTGATTTTTAATGGGGGCAATTGGAACCTTGTTTAAACCAAGTTAATGACCTTTTAGGCTTCCTCCGCGTGAGTAGGAGTTCACTTTTTGAATAGTAAGAATTATATGTCACAGGGGGGAGGGCATCAGTATTTTAGAGATGCTTAGGTGGGGCATGGCCAAAAAAAGGTTGGGAACCACTGGTCTAGTCTAACAAAGAGAAGAACTGTGTGTGTGTGTGACATGATAGCAATCTTCCAATATTTGAGGGATTGTCACACAAAAGAGGGGTGACAGCCTATTCTCTAAAACATCTAAGGGCAGGACAAGAAGTAACGGGCAAAAACCTTTCAAGGAGAGATCCAGCCTAGAACTAAGCAGAAATTTCCTGATAGAACAATTAATCAGTGGAACGGGTTTGCCTCCAGACATTGTGGGTGCTCCCATCACTGGAGATTTTTAAGAAGAGATTAGACAGCCATTTGTCTGAAATGGTATAGGGTTTCCTGCTTGAGCAGGAAATTGGACTCGAAGACCTTCCAGGTCCTTTCCAGCCCTGCTATTCTGCTATTCTCTCCTCATTTAGCTTTATTTATTGGGTCTCAGAATCCACTATTTTATAAGTAGAAAATCTCCATCTGTGTAATTGCCCCAAATGACCAAACCAGCCATTTGAGAAAGAAAAAAGCATTCTTTTCTCCAGAATGTCCCTACAAGAATTGTGCATGACAGGCAAAAGCAAAGAAAACAAGGTTAGGCGCCCTTCAAGAAGAGCTGCTCTTCCAGACACCCCTGTCAGAGATACTTGTGAAGAATCAAGGAAGGAAAAAAGGGAGGACATAGTTCTGCTCATAGGCAACTGCCCACCAACTAACCGCCCCTCCAAAACCACCAAACAAACAAAAACAAAACAAAACACCGCATCCCTTTCTTCCAATTTGCTATGGGGCTATAAAAGCAGGCCATGTGCTCTCTTTTAGCATGACAAATCAAAAGAGTTAATTAGGGGACCGAAGGAGGAGGAGGAGAAGCATACAATAGAGAAAAGATAAAGTACTGTACTAGCAGCAGGGTGGAGGTGGATAGTAATTCCGTCAGTGCTTCAAGGCTTATGTGACACTGTCAGTTTTGTATCTGCTTAACTGCCTTTTCTACCTTCAGGGCATCTGGCAAAGTGAGGCCTACTTTATTTATTTATTTAGCACAATGCATTTTGAGAGCAATTGGAAGTCTGATTCAGACTCCTACAGAATTCTGCCCTGGGTAACACTAAATTAAGCCCTAAGATCAGCAAAAATTAGAGGTAACTCAATACCGCTTTCCGGAAGATGATTCAGAATACTGACACTCCTACATCTTGCCAGGCTAAGAATATCATGCTTCCTTCCACCTCAAGTTGTGAGGAGAGCTCCCCCATAATTTTCCTCTCCCTCAGCTATCCGGGCTATGAGAATAGAGAAAATAGCATCCACCATTGGTAGTTCTCTTGAAATATCAGGCCAGCTAGTTTTGTTAAGGTAGATTTCCCTACCAGATTCTTTTGTGTCTTACATCAGTGTTTGAACTCCCTTTGCTGGCTGGGGAATTCTGGGAGTTGAAGTCCACACATCTTCAAGCTGACAAGGTTGAGAAACACTGCCTTACATTATCTGGGGTTCTGATTGTTGGGTGCACTATCGTCATATGGTGCGCATGATGGGACTCGGAGTCCTCCATGCTACACACTTCTTCTGGCCAAGACAAAAGAGTCGGTACCAATGATTAGTAACAGAACCTGTGTCTCTAAGTTTAACAAATGATAATATTGATCAGCCCATGGTAAACAAACCTTAAACTTAAAATTTAACCCCAAAAGAAATACAGGTAGTGTTTGTCTTACAACTGTTCATTTAGTGATCATTCAAAATTATAACAGCACTGAAAGAAGTAACTTATGACTGTTTTCCACACTTACGACCGTTGCAGCAAAACTCATTTAACAAATGAGCTTACTCAGCAACAGAAATTTTGGGCTCAGTTTTGGTTTTAAATTGAAGACTACCTGTAACACTCATGAGGACTGAATGAATGAAGAAACAGGTTATGTAAGTCTTATATTAGGAAACAGTATAGCACAAAGTTTTCCTAGGATGCAGGAAGCAACAGACAAGTGAAGAGAAGGACTACAGATTGACATTTCGTTGTCACACCAAGAACTTTTACATTGAACATGAATTAAATCAGCCAACTGTCTCTATCATACACACTAAAAGGAAGAGATTTCTGATTTCATTCTTGCGAAAATGTTTGCCATGAGCATAATAACCTTGTCACAGAAAATGCTAGAAATATTACAGATAGCGGCCTGCTAAATTCAGTGTCAATTATATTGCCAATAGCCTACGAATAAAAATAGACTTAAAATTACTTTGCCTTTCCTAATTTGAAAAAAGAGTCTGCGGAAAGCTTAGTTTTCATTTTCATGGGCTGTTGCTTCGGAGGGGTCATTGAAGTTGAAAGGAAACCAAGCTACCTTAAGCACTAGGATTGAGCTGCCTGCATTTTGTCAGTTGCGGCGAAACATGATTCAACTGTATCTATTTAAAAAGTATTTAAAAATAACAAAGATAACAAAACATCTAGCTTTCTTGTTTCATTTTCTATTTTTGTAGTTTCAGATGAAGATAGAATCATAACGTTCTTCGCTCAGTATAGTCACCCAAGCAAAAGCATTCCTAACAGATGGAGGTCTACTTCCAGTGAATACAGTACATTCAATAAAGGGTGGCCCATCAGCTTTTCGGATAAATTAATTCCACAGTCAAAACTCATGTTAGTGTTGGGAAGCCGTTTCCTAGCCTTCAATTTTAACACAACTTAAATACAGTGTTTATTTTCTACACCCTGAGAAAATAAAGGAGAAATTTTGATGTATCTTTCTGTGACAGCTGACACTTGAAGTATGTTATCACACACACCCAAAGCTAAAATACCAACTTCCTTCACATTTGCCTGTTAAGATTTAGGCTCTAGTTGCCTGATCATCCACAATGCCAATTCTCTGAATATGTTGATTTATTTATTGTTTTAATTTATATGCCACCCATCTCACTGTCAAGTGACTTTGGGCAGCTTATAACAATATCAAAGTGTGATATAAAAGAATAAGAACATTAAAAGCATTAAGAATTAAAACATTACAATTGACCAAGAACTAGATAAAAAGGAATCAATGTGTAAACAGGATGGAGGTGGGATCTTCTCCTAATCTACTAAGCACCTCCACAGGCATATGCCTATTTTGCAGCTGTATCACATTGCTGACTTCTATTCAGTTTGTAATCAATTACTATTTCAAGGGATTTTTTTTTCCTTAGCATTATTGCATAACCACCATGCTGAATTAGGCCAAAAGGACATTCTGTTCCTTGCTGGAAGCCCCAAAGCAGAATATGGGCACACTGTGTCATTTTCCATCCTCACTTTCCAGCCATGGATGCGGGATACGTTCTTATATGGATAGTAAGCCTATTACATCCTTCAGTTCAAAGGAATTCATAATCCTTTGTTCCAGCCAGGAGCTGAAGTTTTACTGAATATAGTACATAAGCCATTTTTTATGCTTATTGCCTCAAAGCTATTCAATATAAATGAATAAAAGCATCCTTAAATGAGGTACATTACATCTAAGAAGCTTTCCTTACCTGTGACTTCCAGCTTGTCACCAGTCACTTCAACCTTCAAATAAATCCTCCCTCTTTTTTCCGTGTGATCCATTCCACAAAGACTTGGAACATTTATTACACATTGTTTGTGAACATTCATATCACAGGCTGAAAGTCAGAAAATAAATAATTTAACATCCTAAGGAGTGAAAAGGACAGACATAACTAATTGGCAATACCAGTTTCACATTGGCAGGGAAGTTGATCTTTCCTTTGGGCTATTAGGGAAAGCGTGTCAATTTATAGTCCACTCCAAAAAAAAAAAATTCTTTCCACATTCAGTACATAAGGTAAGAAGTGTGTTTGCAGTATCTTCTCACTAATGAAAGCAAGTATCTTCTCTGTCACAGGGTAGAACAAAATAAGACAAAAACAAATCTTGAGGAAAATGATTTTGAGTTAAAAAACAGCCATTTCTGCTGTAGTCTTGAAGACTGTTTTTACACAAATCAACAGTGACATATGACAAATTTGACCAGAGTCAATGATTCCCCAACATACCAAATAAGTTTTGAGACAAATGTTAATGATGCCAGTTTACACATTAAAAACTATATGGGTGGCATTTAGTTGAAAATAAGGAGGAAAATGTGGGGAAACATAGGTTGGTTGAATACCTGCTAGGGTTTTATAGAAAGCAAAATGAAAATAAAAACACACCCAATAAGATAAGATCTCCTCTTTTTTGGGATTGACCACTGGCCAATCATTAAATTCCAGGTTTTTTAAAACACTGTACAACTATCGATTACTATTTCAATGCTTTTGTTTTTGAGCATCCATTAATGCATACATAGTGGTTCCATTAATAAAAACCTAGGTTATGCCTCATCAGGAAAGCTGCCCTATATTAGCAAAATAATTATATGTTTTAGCTATTCCCTAGGAAACATCATGTGAATAATGCTTTCTGAATTGATTTTTAAAAATCTGATTGGGAAAATAAGTGACCACAACTATTTTTAATCAAAGTCTTGACAAGTGCTTTGTTTGACAATAAAACTGCTGAATCAAAATGTTGTAAGAATTGAGATACTTAATTTTTAGTTCTTCCATATTAGGGAAAAGTGTATCTTTATACCTTGACATTAGAATCCCTTCAGAAATTATAGACACAGTTTTAATTCTAGAGGTAAACCTAGTTATGCAACATTCTCCTATCTAAGAGCAACATATGGCAGAAAAACTGAAGGAGTTCTTTGTCTTTCTTCCATAAGAAACAAAGTCTTAAGAACACCTGATTTTTCTCAAAGCCAACCACCAAGCCATGGGAATGTAGGGAGTCAGAGCAAGTGAAAGTCACTGTAGCACAGTGATTAAAATGCTGGGCTTTTTTGCAGTTGTTTCCTCTGCTGATGTCCAGAGAAGCTTTCTTCTTCTCTGTTGAATTTTATTTCTTGGAAGATGTTGTTGATGGTTTCTTGCGTCTTCTCTCATTGTTCCTTTTTTATTATGACAAAGGTGTCATTTACATATCAGATCCATATTTTTGGCTGTTTGTGTGGGAGTGCTGTGTTTTCCAGATGCTGCTGCAATACGGTCTCTTCTATAAGTACTAAGAGTGGTGATCCTATGGATGTTCTTCTGATTTGTTCATATATCTGTCAATCAAACTGCATGTAGGTAGTGAGGCAGAGGTTGGTGGGGTCCATGATTCTGGGTATTTTAATCTTAGAATATTTAGCTAGGTCAGGTGAGTTGTGTAGTACTGCTACAATGGATTCTTTTGCCGATTCTGGACCTATGTATGTGAAGAGTGCTGTGACACTGAATGAAACCATAATTTCATCTTCTATTTTTAGGTCTTTGGTTTTCTGGAAGCACTATAGTGGAGAATTGATAATATATTTGCAGTGGAGTGGGGAATTGTAGTGTGCAGTGGGCTGCAGTGGGGAAGTGAGCCGAGGTGGCGCAGTGGTTAGAGTGCAGTACTGCAGGCTACTTCAGCTGACTGCTAGCTGCAGTTCAGCGGTTCAAATCTCACCGGCTCAAGGTTGACTCAGCCTTCCATCCTTCCGAGGTGGGTAAAATGAGGACCCAGATTGTTGGGGGCAATAAGCTGACTCTGTGAACCGCTTAGAGAGGGCTGTAAAGCACTATAAAGCGGTATATAAGTCTAAGTGCTATTGCTATTGCTAAGTGATGGAATATTAACAATACCCAATTAAGGAACCATCAGGGAGAAAACCACACCCACACTGGCACGGCAAGTAACTGTACACAAACAGAAAGCAAAGCCCATATTTACTTGCACTGATGTTGTTACCTAGCTGGTAATGAAATATCTGCAAGCAAACAACCAAGCTCAGAGAGCACCAAGGACTCCACAGGAGCAGGTTTCTAAGGAATCCCCAAAATAGCTTCCAAGCCATTTAATTAGTCATAGGTGACAGCTTGCTATTTTTATAGCTATTGAAGAGGAGTTCTATTCAAACCACATGAGGAGAAACAGCAGTTTGTGTACTTTCTGACAACAGCTGTTTTTATTCATCTCTTTGTTGCAGCTACCGTTGCAGTCCTAGTAGCAGGTTACCTGATACTTAGAATTTGACAAACTGCCTTAGGTTATGTTGTGAAATTGTTCGTGAGGCACTGTCCCCACTCCATTTTTTTCGACTTCTCTCCTTCTACCTGATGCAGCATAAATTAATTTTGACTTTTCTTTTTTTTTTTTAAAAAGAAGAGCCTTTTGATAAAATTGTAACAGGAAGGGATATGTGGTCTTTGCATTTATCTAAGCCAGCAGTTCTCAACCTGTGGGTTGCGACCCCTTTGGGGGTCGAACGACCCTTTCACAGGGGTTGCCTAAGCGCGTGCTAGCCCACCATCTTGGTGCCACGCCCCCTTTGTCACCTCATCGTGTGCAGGGAGGGGGCGGGGCGGGGGTCGCGGCAGCCGGGCGGAGGTCGCGGCATTAGGAAGGTTGAGAACCACTGATCTAAGCAATGATCAGTAAGCTCAGATACCCTGGGGTGAGAGTCCTGGTTTTTATAGCATTGGGTATTTATACTCATCTACATCCTTCTAGTTTTCCATATTTCAACTAATTCCCTGGGAATGACACAGCAAAAGCACTCACCTGTGGGTCTATTGTATGAGACTTGGGTGCACTAGCTTCTGTTGCCAGCTCCACTGGGTTGCTCCAATGGAAATCATATGGCAATAGCCAAAATTTCACCCCCTTTTCGGAAATGGCCCTAATACTTTATTTATGGGGAAGTCAATTCCCCAGAACAAAGTAGGTTCTAGTGGTGGCAATTTGCAAGGGTGAATCAACCAAAAACCCAAAAGGATAGTGAACAAGCATTATGAAGCCTTTATTATGAAGCCACAAACTTTTTAATGCTTGGGCTTTTATCATAATATTGCAGGTCAACTGCTGATTGAATATAATGCTTCGTTCTTCCAGTAAGTTTCCATTAATATATGGCTACAGAAAAATCAACATGAGAAAAAGCTCTTCTCATTTACAGTCTTTTGCTAGATGTGTTGAAATATTCATTTCAAATGGACTGCTACATTTGTAATTAACAGGAACTACAATAATTTTTACTAGAAAGTAGTTAGGCACAACTCTAATGGCTTCATTGATTTTTTTTATTTAAAAAAACTTCTTAACACTGCATGAAATAAATATCTTACTGTCACATTTCATCCCTTGGTGCAGAAGTCCATAAAGTAATGAACCACAATGGTCACAAAATGTTGGGCTCCCATACGTGTGGATTTTGAACTTATGCTTGCTTCTGGGATCCTAAAAAGAAGAGAAATGTCAGTGTCATGTTACCTGTTAATTAAAATTAACAGGTCTTTAACCTGAAATTAAAGATATTAATGTTGTCAAACATTAAATGAAAGTTTCTGAATTACAAATCCACGTACAACTCCTTGCAGAATACATATATCTCCATCGACAATAATTGTGTGCTCCTTAAATAAATAAATAAAACCCTATAATATAACAAAATTAGGTACATTTGACTTTGAGTTTGTGTGTAATATTATACTAAAACTAGAAATGAACAAAAAATCAGAAAACACTCTATAACTAATATGAAGATGCTATTATCAACTCCTTTCTATTACACACACACACACACACACACACTTCACTGTGCTTCCTGCAAAGATCACTTGAACATTAGAAAATTATTTTTTGGAACACTGTGATATTCTGGCTGAAATACAATCAAAGTTGTGGTTGCATACTTTGGTCTTTGACTGCTACTTAAAGAAACTTGAACTGGCTGAAATAGTATGGAAAACTTATTCTGCATTCTTATCAACAACTTAACTTAAAACTACTCCCAAGGAATTCTCATTCCTTCAAGCGGTGCTTTCAAAGATGGTCTGTTTTCTGAACAATTCTGAAAGAAAGCGGCAGTTGCCAAAGCTCTATGTTTTTAATCAGAAAATACTGTAATTGCAGCTTCTAGCCTTTTGCTCAGGAACTGGCTTTGTCCCAGAAAAATACTCCCAAACCACAAAACCATATACTGCTCCATAATGCCTTAAAGTTGAAAGCAGGAAAGCAAAAGCTTGTCACCCCTACAAATTGTGGGAGTCCTCAAGAATTTAGACAGCTGCTGCAGATGGCAAAAATTGGGAGTAGCCTCTAAGAGCCCTCAGATTTAACACATAGGCATTTTACAGAGAAGAGATGGTAGGTGCTTGGTTTAGACTGCAGGTTTAATGGTTGACATTTCCAATAACACGAAGTTACACACAATGAAAAAAAAGATACTCTTCTACTTTAAGACTATGTGAGAAGGACAAATACTGTGTTCTACTTTAAAGCAGCTTCCGATGTTCCTATAATAATGCCCCTTATTCCTTTTTATAGAGTTTGGGAAAGAAATTATCCATTTTCTCTGGGTCAAGACAGAAAATCCTTTACAAATATTTACATGGAAGTATATTTTTAGATATTAAAAAAATCAAAGTGTTAATGCAAGTCACAAATGTTAGAAAATTTTGCCAGCTTAAAAAATGCAGGAACAACAACACCAAGAAGAGTATGTTCCAATACAAATATATTATGTATGTCTGTAATTAATAGGATGCAGTAACAAAAAGATAATTTCATATCTGTATGAAAATAATTTTCTGCATCAAGTTTAGAGCTTTTGTTAGGTACAAAGTTATCTTTTCGGTCTATTGATGTACGCACACATCCGTAGATCAATGAGGTTCTAAGAGTTATTTTTTTAATCTACAGTAGCAAAAGATCCAGAGAATCTGAAGTGGTTTAATGAATAAAGTGCAATTTTTTAGATCCTGCCAACAATTCAACAGAGAAATTCAAGTGTTCATGTATAGATACTCTCTAGATAGATTCTTGTATATATTATTGAAATGAAATTATTTTATGAAATATTTCAAAAAGATAAAAAAAATATCCACAATGGAGAAAAATATAAAATGTCCCTCTAGGGGGAGGCAGAATGACATATAAAAATACCTAATAAAAAATTAATGTTAGACCCGCTAGTTCAGCTGCACTTCAGAGGCAAAGCTTTCATTATTTTTTATTGTGTGACTTTAAAAAATGTGATGCACATTCACCCAAAAATTATACAAAGTACCACTCAATGATAAGATATTAGTAATTCAATAATTTGTACAAAACATTTTAAATGGAACTATCTGCTGGATTTAGGCCTATCACAAGCAACTGTTAAGATCAATAAAATCTATTTCAGACTATTTATATTTCCCAACAACATTTCAATTATGATGTATAGTTTCAAGCTGAGAGCTCATTGAAAACTCTCAGAAGTGACAAGTATGGCACCATAAAATTTTTAAAAGGTTACTGATGCTTGATTAACATTTGTGATCCTGTCTGTCTGCCCCCTCCTCCCACCCTCTCTCTCATATTTATCTTCTTTCAACTTCTTTTGGAAGCAGGAATTGGAAAAAAAGAAGAATTACACAAGCTAGAAAGCCACTGCCATACAATTATTTACATTTTTGACAGAAATCACTTTATCATCCATTTATCTATCTCTCCAATTCCAAAGTCAATTGCATTCTAAATGTGTGTGTGTGTGGGGGGGGGGGAATCAGCATTTCTTCTCAAAAGGTTCCTTGTCTTTCCACTTGTTTTGACAATAGGCAATTATTCTCCAACTCTACACAATCACTCATGAGTTACTAACATTATCATCTTAGCCTTCTGAAAAATGATGTATTAACTTCTGCAATTAACTGATTCCTCATACAGGAATCATTCGGCTTCTGCAATCTACAATCCCCTTCGATCCTTGAAAATTGCCTAGCAGCATCTCTGTGGGGGGAGATGAGCTTCTGAATGCGTGTACCAGATCTTTATCTTAATGGCAATAAGCATCTGGTAGCAGAGTCCAAATCCCACTATTTAGCTGCCACATCAATGTGTATTTGAATCTGAAAGTATAGAATAAGACAGCGTTAGACATTCTAAGCAGACTCCCTTATCCTCAGTATATTTCCACAACTGAAAAACCTGTACTTGCAACCCCTGCAATAGTCAGGCCAGTAACTGACTGTCTTCTGCATTGTGGTCACTTTGCAGACAGATGAATTACAAATAGCTATTTAGAAATTATGATTTTGAAACATTACTGGGAAACACACCAGAGATATGTGGCAATGCATTTCTACCAGTAACTTTTTTTTTTACAAATTGTCCTCAGCATATGAATATGTTGGTAAGTCTGGTTAAGTAACATAAAATAACGCTAAAAAGCCTCTTCACTACCGTAATAGCACTGAGGTGTTGAAAAGTTTACTCGTTTCATTTTGATGCCTGGATTAAGCTGCCTTCTAAAGAAAATAATTAATGTCTCCTACTACAGTTCCCTACGGCGTACATAAAAGAGCTAGTGAGCCTAAAGGTTTTTCACTACCCAAGTTCTTAATAAAAGGACTGCTGTGAGCCAAGGAACCTAGATCTGTGTTGTCTCAAGTTGTCAGTGTTGATACTTCTGCAGTGATCCAGAGATATTTATTTCAGAATTGCCTAAAAGATTTGTGGATTAGTTCTAAGGTGCCAAATGATGCTACTGGGAAAAAGTTACTTGTGTAATTAGGAAATTCTGGAAGAGCCACTCCACTTAAAAGGTTGGAAAGAAAAAAGGTAACACAGCCAATCTTAATAATAATCTTGCCCTAACAAATTTCCAGGATAAATGCTGGAAAACTATAGAAAGTTTATCCTTAGAAGCCATATTCTATAGATGAAGATGGGGATAATGTACATTATACTTAGTGTAACATGTAGAAGACATTTAAAAAGACATTTGCCCATTACAAAACAACAGTAGCAATGAATACTGTACCAGAAATAAGTTTTCTATGCCTTAGATAACTATTCTTCAATAAGATTAAATACATTTGATATTTGCAAGATTCTGTTTTAGATTCTGTCTGCAGTAATCATTCATACGAAGGCAACACTGATGAAGACAAATAACAAATCTTAAATACTATAGTTTTTGTGAAACATTAAAATCAGGCTGAATTACAGATACAAAACTCCAGACATCAAATTGTATGCACACTAGAATATGGTAGCTACAGTTGCAAGAAAAAGTATGTGAACCCCTTGGGATTACGTGGAGTTTTGCATGAATTGGTCATAAAATGTGCTCTGAACGTCATCTAAGTCACAACAATAGAAAAACACAGTCTGCTTAAAATAATACTACACAAACATTAGATGTTGCCATGGTTTAATTGAACATAACATGTAAACATTCACAGTGCAGGGAGGAAAAAGTATGTGAACCTTTGGACTTAATAACTGGTTGACCCTCCTTTGGCAGCAATAACCTCAACCAAACGTTTCCTG
>QLTV01002260.1:1099578-1123700 GCA_003457575.1 Thermophis baileyi
CCAGCTTCATGCAAGTCAACAATTCTTGATCGTAGGTCTTCTGAGAGCTCTTTTCTGCGAGGCATGGTTCACATCAGACAGTGCTTCTTGAAACCAGTAAACCCAAACCAGGTGTGTGTTTTTAAAGGGCAGGACAGCTGTCAGCAACACATCCAATATCATCACACTGATTGGAGTCAAGGCTGGCTCACTCCTGGCTCCAATTAGCTCTTGGAGAAGTCATTAGGCTAGGGGCTCACATACTTTTTCCTCCCTGCACTGTGAATGTTTACATGTTATGTTCAATTAAACCATGGCAACATCTAATGTTTGTGTAGTAAGCAGACTGTGTTTTTCTATTGTTGTGACTTAGATGACGTTCAGAGCACATTTACGACCAATTCATGCAAAACTCCACGTAATCCCAAGGGGTTCACATACTTTTTCTTGCAACTGTAAATAGACAGAGCATTTTGTCTCATCTCTATATATAATGCACAGATACTGATCTGACCAGATAGCTTTTCTTAGCATTTCATGAGATGATGCCATTAAAAATAACTTTTAAATTTTTACATTTTTTACACAATTAGCAGAATAGGAATTTAATGATCAAAAACATTAGGCCAATTCTCCCTTTATCTGTGAAAACCAAAGGATATATATTTGAATTCCCAATACGCTGTAATTTGAGAGAAAAAACAAATGCATTTTAATAAATTAGCATTTAAAATGATGGCTATGAATAGGCATAACTCTGACAACACATATTTTGCTCCACAATGCTTTCAAGTATAAGTAGATAACTGCAGAAATGAATCAGTATTATAAAAATGATGTAATCAAATACATTTTTGTCTAGTCTGACATCTTAAATGATGACCCCTTTTAATGATTAAATGCAGCTTTAGATAATCCTGTAATATACGTATATACACACACACACACACATACCACACACACACACACACACACACACACAGCCATAATAGAAAAAGAGTAATCTCCACAACCTGTTCAGTCTGTCTATCCAGATACTCACTGCTGATGGTAAGCTTCACTGCCTCTTCACACTCTCTATTCTTAAGGTCCTTTATTTCTCACTCTTAAGTTTGATTTAATAGTCCTTGGTATAAAGCAGGAGTCCCCAACTCTGGGCCGTGGCCCACTACCGGGCCTTGAGCCCTTCAAAACTGGGCCACGGAAGTGGCGAGCAAGCACATGCGTGCATTCACACTTGTATGAGCAGCGGGTGCAAACAGCTCACATGGAACCAACCATCCCCTCTCCCCACCCACCCCGGCCGGTCCACAAAGCCAGAAAGGTTGGTGAACTCTGGTATAGAGAAGGGGTCTCCAAAACTTAGTAACTTTAAGACTTGTGGCTAGCTGAGGAATTCTGGGAGTTGAAGTCCACAAGTCTTAAAATTGCCAAGTTTGGAGACCCCTGGTTTAGAGAACAATCTTTATGTATTTTTATTTATTAGGAATAAGTGACGATGCACAATTTAGGCTAAGAGTGGGGTTATTTCTGTAAATTGGGAGACAGGGTTGAACTCCCAAAATGAGCAGGGACACCAAAGAGAGATTAACGGTGATTAAAAATTAAATTTGTTTAAGAAAGTTCCAGAGAGAGAGAGAGAGAGAGAGAGAGAGAGAGAGAGAGAGATGGAATGGAATGGAATGGAATTCAGCAAGGTTTCTCTTCCGTACCCCTATTTGCTCTTCTAAGAGAGAGAGAGAGAGAGAGAGAGAGAGAGGGTGAGAGAGAACAAAAGGCAAGAGGAAAAAGATTAAAAGGGTATTAGGCTCTTATTCTAATGACTTTGAAAAATATTTTTTTTCCTATCATTATATGGTAACATACTATTGGGGTGCAATGGAGTCTTCGTGGAAGTACGAAATAATTCAGTCCAAATGGATGCTGTTGCCACTATTCAGCCTGTAAGCCAGAGCTTTTGCAATGTATCCAGAAGTTGGCAGTGCAAGATAAGCAACTTTAGAATGAAATTTACTGAAGGTCAATAAGTGTTATGAAGGCCACTGAAGACATGAAGAACTCATCCCCTCTATAGACCGCATCATTCCATTTTTAATTCAAAACCTACTTTACTCTACTGCTCTAGGAGGTAATTGCTCTTTGAGCAATTTTTGCTCTCACTGGAAAAAAAAATAGTCCTACCATCTTTAAATACCCCTTTCCTTGCAGTTACTACATTTATCCTTCCTTTACCTTCAAAACTCTATAGGTATATGGGCAACATTTCTTCCTTATACTGTAAATTTCTTTTATTTCCTGTTCTGCCCCTACTTGACCCATTTCCTTCAAACCATCCCTGCAATTCTTTTGTTGCCTCATCTCCCCTGCTCTGACACTCTGCGACCAGTTCCCTTGTCATTGATCCAGGTTAACTCCTCTGTTAATTAAACCTCTCCCTAAATCATCCTTCTTCCGCTTCATACTAGCTCTTTAAATACCAGTCCTGTTTATAATGCTACGCCTTGGATTATCTTTCTAGTTATACATACAGATTTTTAAAAAACCTCTTATTAGCCAACAATGTCCTTTCTAATGGACATTCAATACACATCTCTGGATAAGAGATCCATTTCATATTTTTATCAAATCAGCCATTCTTCCCAGGAGCATTGATCCTGAGATTAAGCCTGAGTGAGATCAGGCTTAATTTTTATTTTTATTTTTATTTTTTGCTTTAAAAGCTAAGAGATTTGCACTGAAGTGTCCAAAATTCTATACTAAGAACAGCTATTTGACCTTTTGCACGTCTCATTTTGTTTCTGCCATCTGTGTGGTTAAGAAAAAATCCAGAACATGAATCCCCACTTCTTCATACAATGCTGAAATCTGTCATTCATTTCCAAAATAACTTGAAAGTGCTTAGTTAATTGCAAATCTTCTAATTTAACTTTAACAATAACTGGCATGTTTATGAATAGACAGATTAGTATTAACTGATATGCAAACATATTACTATATGATTATGGTATTTTATTTAGAATGGAATGGAATAACAGAGTTGGAGATGAGTGCACCTTGCCTCCCCGCGGCTCTAATTCTTTAAAATTTTGGGGAGTTGCACACATGGAGTGCTGGAGCAATCGGTGCCTGGAGAGATTCACCGTCATGCTGGTGAGTACCTACGGACCAAGTAGGCTTTCTGCTTCCCCCCCCTCCCCATCCCAATTCAGCGCGGCACAGACAGCCCAATGGAGGCAGGAAATGGGGCGTTTCCCTTCTCTGGGCCCACGGGGAAGGCAGCGGGGGAGGCAGGCAAGTGCGCAGGGCCTCGAGACCGTGGGGAAGGCAGGCAAGCACGCAGGGCCTCAGGGACCGTGGGGAAGGCAGCGGGGAAGGCAGGTAAGCGTGCAGGGCCTCGGGGACTGCGGGAAAGGCAGGTAAGTGCGCAGGGCCTCGGGGACCATGGGGAAGGCAGGCAAGTGCGCAGGGCCTCAGGGACCGCGGGGAAGGCAGGCAAGGGCACAGGGCCTTGGGGACTGCGGGGAAAGCAGCGGGGAAGGCAGGCAAGCACACAGGGCCTCAGGGACCGCGGGGTGACGTAGGAGGCAGCTAAGCTGGGATTCGAGCCTTGCTGCTAGCAGTCACTCACCTAGGCAGCTCAGGGCAGCTCAGCTGGGCCACGCGGAGAGCGCCGCGTGGCATGCAGCTGAAGGCAGGCAAGCTGGCTGGCCCTCAGAGACCGTGTGGTCGAGGCAAGCCAGGGAGGCAGATGGAGAGCAGCAGCAGCTATGCCGGCAAGCGGACGAGATGAGGAGTGTCTGGGCGGGGCGGGATAGGCGGGGTGGGGCCAGCCAGAATTTTTACCACCGGTTCGCTCAAATCGGCTGAATCCCACCACTGGGACTGGCCCAAAATCACTCAGCCAGCTTTCAGGCAGAACTAGAATTCACAGTCTCCTAGTTTCTGGCCTGGTGTCTTAACCACTAGACTAAAGTGGCGCTCTGTTTTTGAAAGTTCTTGAAAACTGACCATTTATGCAAGCTCAGATTTGTTATGAATAGTGAAAGATATCAATAAGAGTGAATCCTTTTCCTCCCTGAAGACTAATTCTTATGGAGTATTTAACTGAAAAGAAACCAGCATCTTTGGGATAGATCGGTATTTATTGCGATCCATACATCATCATGGGATTGTTTAACCAGTTTTTCCCCCTGCAGTATATTCTTACAGCCTCTGCTTTTAATAATTAGCTCAGTTAACTATCAGATGAATAGAATAATGTTATCAGAATATTGCAATTCTGAATACAAAATAATGAATGCATAAAGGAATTAAAATTTTAGTGGATTTAGCCTAAAACACCTGCAGAGAATCATCACATGCAGAATCTTGCTCAGGATGTCCTTTTCCTCACAACGTTCAGGAAGAACTTTTTAGGTTTATGAGCTGTGCCAAGGAACCATCTACTATTGGCTTACAGTCTCTTATTCGGTTTATACATTTCTTATGTCCAAATTCTTACCACGTTTTTAACATATTCTGTGCCTAAAATTTCAAGATACGGATTAAAAAGTTCACCTTGTTACATATTATGCAACACATTGCTAAACCTTATGCCAGACTTCATAAAAGGAATAAATATAATGTTCTGACCTAAGCTTCCTGATAAAGCATAAATCACAAACGTAGTCCCAAAAAACCTCTTTTTATTTCAACGGCTGTGAATTATGTTCATTCACAGCTGTAATAAGTCCCAAACAGTTTTAATTAGTCCGACAGAAGTCTGCCACAGTCTTCCAGGAGAAGGCTGATAAGCACCCACCTTGACACACTGCCAAAGACCTAATTGGCAAGCAGCTTTGCAAGGCCAAACGGAGCACAGAGTCAAAACGGAGCTGCTGAGTTACACCGAACAGAAATGAACCAAGTTGCTTCCTGCAACGCTCACATCTGTTTGCTCCGCTTTGATGTCCTATGGGAGGGGTCAATCATCTCCAAGCCTTACTCCCGAGTAGCCCTTTTCTTCCTTAACTGTTCTTGCCTTCTGGCAGCTCTGCGCATGCGCGCATTGGGAACAGGCTCCCCCTGTTCCTCTGCCTCGCTGATGTCAGCCTCTGGAGGCTCCGGAGTCAGCACAGACCTCCCAGATGGCCCGGGCCCCATCTCTGCCTCCGACACAGAGCCTTCTCCAGACTCCAGGACTGGCCCATGTTCCTCCCCAGCCTCCTCGCTGTCCGACTCTGCTGCCAGCTCCGCAGGCCACTGGCGGACCACAACATATAACCAATCTCAAAGAACAAATGGAGTGTACAGTATTAACCAATTTCTTTTTAGGGCAAGCAACATTATGCAAAGCATCGAAGACTATTAAAATGTAAATAAAACAAATTAAAGGTAGGAGATAAGAAAGGTGGTCATAAACCATGGTCCTCATAAGGTTAGCCTCTGTTGGTCTGTCACAGTTTGTAAAGAATGAAGGTGCGAGGGAGGAATCAGCAGTGGTTGATAATTGTTATATCACCATCAGGCACGTGCCTTCCAATCTGAAGGTTGTTGGGAAAATGGCCAGAGAAAAAGACCTAGAATTGGAACCATGAAAAACAGAGAGCGAAGGCTTGATTTTTACCTTCTGTAGTACATAGGTCTTCTCTGTGTAATGACTTCATTCTTGTTTATGATAAAGCAACTAATCTATTATTTTTTTATATGTGTTTCTGCTGCAAATAAATTCATTAATATAGAGGTAAACATTGACATTTAGTGTCTAGAGTCTAGCCTGAGAACTCAGTTCAACAGAGGCCATCCTACTTTTTAGTAATATACAGAAACATAGACTAGGTCATCCACCTTACACCTGTAGCATATTCTTCTTAGAATAAGGACAGCATCAATCAGATATAGAACATTTTGGCCAGGATATTACAAGCACAATCAAAGCTGGTAACTAAGATGTACATACCAACACACACTTAAGATACCACAATATAGCCTAGTTAATGGTTTGGGAAGACAACAGAAAGCAATATTTAAAAAATGTGAATATTGTATACTACTTCTATATTTTAAAAATAAGGACTAGATTACATAAGATGGGTAGATTCCTCCAATTTAGATCTACAAATTGGGTCTTGGAATACATTGAAAGCTTGCAGTGAAGCTGTCTCATAGCTTGCCTAGGATAACCTGTAACGATTTATCTATTTTCTGGTAGCCTAAAGGAATTGCTTTCATTAAATTTGTATTTTTTTTCCTTATAGAGAACACAACTACTGTTGCTTATTGGTGAAAATACAGTAAGTTCTTACAAAAGGAAAAGGAGGACATTATATCATCAGGGGATAAGAGTTTGATTAATTTTGTTAACAGTGCAACTTCTAATATTATATCCAGGTTTATAAATATTTCATTAATTTCTTTGATTTTCAAATTTTCATTGGATCCATGACAGATGGAAACTTTTCAGTTGAAGAGCTGGGATTTAACTTTCCAAAAATCGAGACTTTACACCCATTCGCTTGTTGTTTCTTCACTTGAGGCCTGTGAGAGCCTTCACTGCAACATAATGCAACCTTGCACAATTTTGTTTTTACCACAAATTAAAGGGATACCTATGGGATCATCGCATTGCACTGGGGTTTATAGCGGAGGTCGTCATGCAATGTCTAGAAGCCATAGCACTTCTACAAATACAACCAAAAATATGGATCGGATATGTAGATGCCAATTTCACCATAATAAAAAAGGACCAATTAGAGAACACCCACAGAACCATCAATAACATTTTAAAAGGAATCCAGTTTACCAGAGAAGAAGAAAACAACTCGCTACCCTTCCTGGACATCCTGATTAGCAGAGACCACAATTGCAAACTAGAAACGCAAGTCTACAGAAAAACCACCCATAGTAACCAGGTGCTCCACTACCTCTCCACCAGCAGTCAGCACCCAGATCAGGATAGATTAACTCCAAGGTTAACATCAGACCAACAATCAAGTAAATGATACCCCAATCAAGGAACTGCCAAAGAGCCAACAGTAAACAGCCCAAAGAATCTCTAAGACCACCCCCACCCACACTGACAGGGCAAGCCACCAGAATATAAAATGACAGCAAACAGCACTCCTTACTAGCACTGATGATGTTACCTAGTTTGGGTAATGAAACATCTGCAAGAAAACAAAAGCACCAAGGACCCCTTCACCTTGCACACTGGCTATCAGTTACCAAGCCAGGTTCAAGGTTCTGGTTAAGACCTATGAAGCTCTAAATAACTTGGGACTTGAATATCTGCATGATTGCCTTCATTGTTATATACTTTTGTCAATCACTCATAAGGGGAGGTTGAGGTATGTATTCCAAGAGTTACTGCTAAAGGATCACAGCTGGGTCTTCTCTGTGATGGTGCCATGCTCAACACTCTCTTCTCTAAATTTGCAGAGAGTTTTTACTACAAGAACCTTTAAATGCTTACTTTTAATATAGCATTTATTACTATTATATTTCTGTTTTTCTGCAGCAAGCATACCTTTTCTCTTCATATTTTCCCTATAACAACAATCCTGTGAGGTAACGCGCGCGCACGTGCCCACACCCATTCCCTCCCCCCCACGCATGCGCAGGACGGTGAAAAACGGGCAAACAGGCAAACCGGAAGTTCGGAAAAACACACTTCCGGTTTGCCCGTTGGGCTGTTTTTCGCACTCCGCCGGAAGTGCGTTTTTCTGAACTTCCGGTTTGCCCATTGGGCCGTTTTTCGCACTCTGGGGCTTCAGGAAGCTTCCTGAAGCCTCCGGAGGGCAAAACGGCCTTCCCCAAGACCGAAAATCAGCTGGCCAGCGCGTGCATGCGCGCTGAAGCTGACATAGGGGAACGCCTCGCGTGCCCTCTGATATGGCTCCGTGTGCCACCTGTGGCACGCGTGCCATAGGTTCGCCATCACTGTTCTAGGTGGAACTAGAATTCACAGTTTCCTGGTTTCTAACCTGATGCCTTCATCATCAGACCAAACAGATTCTCTCTCTGTTGTATCTTTTTCTTTTTTATAACAGAAAACTGTTAGAATTATTTTTTCTAACTTTAGAAGCTCTAACATAAATATTGCTTTCTTGTGTTGAGTCATTTTAAACATTAGCTCTGCAAATATTAGGGTGCATTAGACAACATTTTGTTGATCCTATTTATTAAATAGAGTTATCTAGTTATCGCAGAGTTCTTTCTGCCTATTTTTTCCAATCTGTGGGAACATGTTCAGTTCTTATGGGAACATAATTTTCCAATACTATTTTAAAACAAAAGGAAGGAAATGCTTACTAACAGGTTGATCTAGGAAACTTTCAGCCTATTAACTGATAATTAGAATGGCACATATTCTTTAATCCTTTCCCTTTTCAGCTGTATCTCCCCCGCCCTCCAAAAAAAGCCCAGCTAGGTTATCCTCCCAGAATTAATCTTCTAGGAATCTATTCTACAAACGGCTTCCCAAATGTTCAGATAGAAAGATCATTATTCATCTTTTACTCCTCTGAAAATCAATTTGACTGCTGAATTACTATGGGCCACGCGAGACAAACAACAGAAATTCAAATTAAGGTTGATGGATTCTAATTGTGATGAGAAGGACATGAACCATCTTCTCCCCTTTCAGAGAGAAATGATACAGAAATATAGCCGGTTGTCTAATGAATGGCCATTACAAATTGTGTCCGAGTTCAAGTTAGGTCTCAGAGCCAATGATTTTCTCAGCATGATTTTCTCAGCATGTGTTTAACACTGCTTTTCCCAATCTGTTGTTATTCAGTTATGTCTGGGCTACAATTCTGAGAACTAGTAACATCCTAGAAAATTCTAGAAAATTTTATATTATACTATATTATACTATGTTATACTATATTATACTATGTTATACTATACTATACTATACTATACTATACTATACTATACTATACTATACTATACTATACTATACTATACTATACTATACTATACTATACTATACTATACTATACTATACACTATACTATACTATACTATACTATACTATACTATACTATACTATACTATACATTATATTATATTATATGGGGCTTGCATAAGCGCACCAGCGTGTCTACCATCCCTGTCCTACTGTCCCCATTTATATGTAATAATTTTATGTGTTTATGGCTATGTGTTGCTTATTTATATCCATTTATTTGTGCCATTTTTTTCATGTGTCCATGTCTATGTCTATACTGATACTTGTTTCCTTGTACTTGTTGACAAAATAATTAAATAAATAAAAATAAATAAATACTAGTCTAGTTTCAAATATACAGGACACATTATTACTGACAAGATTGTTTATCATGGTTTTGCACACATTTAGTCCTATTTCAGGATTTTTGCATCCAGCCAGCCAGCCAGCCAGCCAGCTAACACAATCTTTCCTGACTTGTGGATCCCAATTTCCAGAATTCCTTGACTAGCACAGCCATTGCTGAGTTTCTGAGATCAAACCCATATAGCTCAAAATTCCGCAAGTTAGGAAAGTCTGCCTTGCCATCACATTTCAGGTATTCTCAAAGAAGCTGCAAGATCAAAGAATTTAATGGCATTCAGATCCAATGGGATCCAGCCAGAGTTTTCACGTCAAGAGGTTTTCCAGGCTGTTTTGTAAACTGAAGAAATAAAAAACTAAATGTAAGGATTGGTGGTGTGAGTTATCCCCAGACTGATATCATTTAGAGCGGGGAGGCCTGGTTTACAGAGAACTCCCCTGTCTGGTGTCTCAGCCCAAGCAACTTCTTTAGCTCCCTGAAAACAAATTTCAGCCACATTATTTTAAAATGCCTTCTCGTTTTGCAACTACGCTAGCAGTAACATTTCTGATCCGATAGCCCTTGCTGTTTCAAGATGCTCTTTTGAATTGCCAGTGTCAGTGAAAGGGCACATGAAGAGCTCTAAAGCAAGAGGCAGCTGATGAAAACAGCCTACACAGAGCGCTCCAGATGACCCATGGCTTGCAATAAGTATATGGTCAAAACACAGAAATATTCATAGAATGCTAAGAGTGCAGGTTTCTTCACAGACATGGTAGAAACACTAGGCTCTTATTACAGAAGATACCTGGTCTATTATTCATTTAGGCAACCCTTGATAAGGGCAGCAACTTGAAAAATGGAACCCTTGATTTAAAGGGATACATATCCTACATCCCTACAGCACCACACATCCCTACACTGCTGATTTGCTAATTCAATTAATATCACAATTTCTTCCAGTGAAATGTTATAAATGTGACGAACCAACAAAAACATGTAATTAAAACCATGACTTAATACATAATTTCGTCATAAAAATACAAAGAAATTTTCCCCCATCCCAAAATTGCACCATCATCTCCTGCTCCAGCTCAACAGCTAAGCACACAAAATTGAGTTTAACTAAAAAAATCTCTCTGTATACCCAGAATGTTAACAGGACCAGTTGTATGCTAAAGCTCTTAGCAAGCCCAGGCAGGTTGAGTTTGAACATTTCTTCAGCCCTACTCAAAACAGGCATTGCCCTCAGTAGCATGAAATACTGGTTTGGTTCATGCATCATTCAAAGTCATAATGTAATTTGCTTAGCTTTGGCTTCCTCTATTGGGAGATACAGACTGCTTTCATTAGAGAGGAACAATGTTTTCCAGTCCAAGATTTAGCCTTTGCATAGATGGAGTCTGTTTCAAAAAAATATTATGGACTTTTCCTGGATGAAAGTTCACCTGACTTCATGCCATTTGCATGTATATTTAACAGGGGTGGGTTCTAAAATTTTTTACTACCGGTTCTGTGGGCGTGGCTTATTTTGTGGGTGTGGTTTGATGGTCATGTGACTGAGTAGGCATGGCCAACTTGACATCACTCACGCCCACGCCCTCAGTCACATGCCCCCCACCTAGCCACGCCCACAGAACCGGCAAAAAATTATGTTTTGCCAGCTGGGAGGCTGGCAAAAAAGCCTCGCTTTCCCCGCCGCCGTGGCTGCTTCTACCTCAGCGCCAAATGGTCCATGCCCCCCCTACACACACACACCCCGCGCTTGCCCTGGCAGCACCCCGGCAGTAGCAGACGAGCGAGGGAAGGAGAGGGACCAGAGAACGAAGCGGGCAAGGTGGCAGCCAAAGCTGCCGCTTATTCCAACAGCCGAGGACGGAAGAGGCACCTCTTCCATCCTTGGCTGTTGCAAAAAAGCAGCAGCTCTGGGTGTGCCACACCCACTTCGTTCTGTTTGGGAGCCGCTTTGCACCTTGTTTGCAACCCACTCCAAATGGAGCTCAGATTGTGGCGGCATTCCGGCTTCCACTGCCTTGTGGGGTCTGAGGTTGACCCGGCGATACAGGCAAGTTTTGGGGCGCCTAATCCTCCGGCAAGCCTGGCCACATGATGGCTGGAGAGTGAGGGAGAGTGGCCAGGTCCTCCCAGGCAGCTGCTCCCCACTGCCCTCCCCGGAGGGGCTCGCTTTGCCCGTAGTTTTTTCACCCGCCAAGAGCCGAGCCGACCGTAGCTGGGCTGCCCGACCCCAGGAACAGGCGAATTAAATGGCGGGCAAGGGGGGGCTGGCATCGGGCCGGGTGGTGACCGGCTCGAACTGAACCCGGCTTCCCGACTGGCAGAGGGAACGAGGCCTGGAGGAGGTGGTCACGTTAACAGCTCGGTCTCCCGCCATGTTCAAGCAGAGCTCCGGCGGGGCTTGAATCTGCATTGCAGGAAGACTCCGCTCTTGGGGTGCGCACACTCCAGGCTTCCTCTGGAGACACCCCCCCAACCTTCCTACAATTACCAGGGACATCTTTCTTGGTCTGCCGGTGCCCCTTCGCCTCTTCCAGTGCCCGGGTGGGGGAAAAACACCTCAGGGCACCCTGATCCATCTTCCCCAACTGGGAGGTTTCTCCCCAAGCGGTGGCGCTCTCGGAGGACGATGTTTTGCCCAGCCTGGAAGTTATTTCCAAAGCACAGAGAGGCTTTGCTTTTTCTCCTCCCCAGTGAGCGAAAAGCTGGCGGGCCGGCAGGGTTGGGGGGCTGCGGGCCTGGGATTCGGGGGGCGGAAGTTTTGCTCCTCGGAGCCTCGGAGCAACTCCTGGCCCTTGCACAGTAAAGAAAAACTTTTCGCGAGTGCAAGAAGTTGTTAATTGCCTCACACTCACAAGAAGTTATTATTTACTGTGCAAGGTTTTTCCCTGCACACAACGGCTGAGAGACACTTGCAGTGGTGCAATTTGGGGGTGGCAGGTGGGGCAGGGAATGGGGCAGGGTGGGCCACGAGATGCACATCTTACCGGAGACTGTCAGCTCCGGATCTTGCAGCTTTTTCGGGGTTTTCTTTAAAAAAAAACGCCTCTGCAGATGAGCTTGAAAACTTCTGAGGTTGCTTAGGGAGGGAGCAGTCGGGCAGCGTTCCCCCCCCTCCCTGCCGAAAACTCGGCTTCTGTGCATGCGCAGAAGCAAAAACAAGGAAAAATAGCCAAAAACAAGATGGCGGTGCATGCGCAGAAGCAAAAACCAGCAAAAAATCCCCCCCCAAAAAATATGGCGGCGTCCATGGACTGGCATCGACAGAACCGGCTCCATGACGTAACCACCGGTTTACTACCGGTTCTATAGAACCGGTGCGAACCGGGAAAAACCCACCTCTGATATTTAAGTAAGTTGAAATCGTATCACCACTCTCCACAGATTTTTAAAACAATGTTGTTTCCATCATAGTAAAAATTGCAATTGGAAACACCAGGGTCCAAACTTTTGTAGGCATCTCATGGATAGGGGGCTTCAGGTGCAAAACCCCTGGCTTATGGCTTGATGTATGAATCTGTCCAATTGTGGCAGTGAGATGTATGAATCGGTCACAACACATTCTTTAGTCCTGCTAAACTAAACATAGTTCTTTGCATGAGAAGGCTAGCTCTTTACTACTGGTTTCTCCAATGTGGAGTCCACCAAATCTCAAGACTATCACTTTCAGAATGGACCACCTGCTAGGAGTAATAGCTTCATCACGTCAGGAAGGTAGAAAGTTTAAGGAAGGCTATTCTGTTTTATCTCCTAAGGAAAGCCTATTTAAAAATAGTCAAACAAATTTTTCAGAGCTTCTGTGATTTCTATGGGTTGGTTCTATACAAGGCACAAACAAGGATCCTGATTTACATTCCATGACATGAATACATTGTTCCCTATTTCCTGGAGTAAAATCTAGAACAGATTATAAAATACTGAAAATATAATAACATTTTTGCTCAATATGTAAAAGAAAAGAAGCACATATTTGTGTCCCACAGGGTGCTTAGATCTGGCCCGTGGGGCCGCCCTGCAAACAGCAAAGGACCGGCCTGTGGTGCCTCTGCCAGTGAAAACTGAGCTCCTTTTTCCTGGCAGAGGGTTGCAGAAGGCCATCGTAGCTGGAAACGGAGGTCAGGAGCCCGTTTTTGCTGGCAGAGCGCTCGGGCCACCAAAGGCGTCCCTGATACGAGTGATGTTGAGCTGGCCACGCCCCCTGGCCACGCCCCCATCCCCTGAGGTCAAACATAACCCTGATGTGGCCCTCAATGAAATCGAGTTTGATACCCCTGGTCTAGAAGGTGTGAAGTATCATACATATGCATACTGTTTAGAAAGTAGGCATAACTTCATATAATATGCTTCCCAAGTGCCATATTTGAAATTTCAACATTTTAAAAAACTGAAACTACAGTATTTATCTGTACCTTGTTAACACATATGATAAAACTATTTTAAAAATAAATAAATAAAAATTAAGGAGAGTGAATGGCTGTATTCATAAAGCAAAACTTTTGTGTCATTAAGCACATAGTTGATATAATTTAATATATTATGTTAATTCTTGAAAGCAAAGCTTCCCAGGGACACGATACAAGAACTGTCTTATTCTATCCTCTGAATAATTCTGTACCCTAGTTTCGATTCTTTCAGATTGTTTAGATCTTATGCTATGATAATTTTCAACCACAGATTTCTGCTTTCTGACAGATATGTTATTATCTCTGGTAACCCTTGATGAACTTTTGCTGCTCAAGACTGAATGATGAGGTCTGAGGGTTTTTTTTATAGATAAGAGATGAGATATGAGAAGAAGAGATTATTTGTTTTATTGTAAGAAAAGTACAAAATAGTTTAAACTTGACATCAAAGGGGAAGTAATTTCTTTATATATTTCTTTTCATTACTATATTCTTTTCTATTTTCATTTTCTGAACTTTCTATATTTTTTCTTTTCTTTCTTTTATTTTTCTTAGTCTGTATAAATTTTTACCTTTTTAATTGTAATTTTTAATAAAATTACATTAGAAAAAAGGAACTCTATACAAGGTAGTTGACATGGCCAAGTTAAATGGTTATTGCTGGCTAAGGTGAAGCCACTTAAAACAATTATTTGCTTTCTGTAAACAGGAGGGCTATCCTATACCTTTGTCATTTAAATCCCACTCTTTTTGTGGCTTAATAGACACCTTGGTTAGAGTTAGGCTGTACTTGATTATTGATATAAATGGCTTTCCTGCTCGGGGAAAGTCTAGCTTTCAATCTGTCTCCCACAGGGTACAATTTAGTAAAATACTTCTACTAATGGAAACAGTAGTATGTTAAGAGCTTTGCATCATAGTGGAATAGTGAAATGATAATTACTGGTAGATTAGAAATGTAGAAATTATTATTACTAGAAGTTCATTTTACTATTGCTTGTAGTTGGGAGGATTAATCCACTATTGTTAGCTGAATTGAATTGACCAATTAAATTGATTATTTGTGAGAAATTCTTGAGAAAATCAAGAAAGAAAGGCAACAAGAAAATAAATCTATGCAGCATTCTTAATTCAACTCCTGCAGTCCTGGCATTCCTAGGAAGTCCCCATCTGAGTAGTATAATCAGATCTGTTCCTGCTTATTTTCTAAATCAGATTAGATAGGGTTGCATTATACTGAAGTGGTAATGTTCATTCTAATGTAAAACTATATATTTTATGTGGAACAAATGAGGCTTATTTGGAGGCTAATCTATTTTTAAAGACCCAGAAAAAATAACATCCATATTTGTAACAGTGCTACTGTGAACCTCTGCACCCTCTTTTCTAACTGAATATCATTGCGTCGGGGGTGGAAGTGAGGTGTACACATTTATTTTAAGCTGAAAAATAATAAATGAACAAGAAAGAGCTTTTTCCTCTTTAGGTTAAGGCAAATAGCCAGATAATTATTTTGTTAAAGGAAATTTCACAGGATCATCTATCAGCAGAGATACCAGTGTCAGTACATAACAAAGCACTTCAGTTTTAGAACACTGAGAAATCTTTATCTTTCAAAGGAATTTGTTTAAACAAAAGTGGAAAGCAATACATATTTTAAAAGTTCAGTGAACTCTGCAATGAATTTTCTTAAATATCCACAACTCATTTTTCTTCTAATGTGGTTACATCTGTAATTATACAAAAAAAAAAAACTTTTCCAAAACTTTCTCTGCCAGAAGATGTTGAAGAATATTACAAGGGAGGGCTGTAATAGTGTGCTATGTTGTATTGTGGCTGTTCTTTGTTTTGCTTTAGAATATTATATGAATTCAGCCAGCCATTGTGAATTATGATTTCTAAATCATGGTTTATGGTTTAGTGTATTGTGCAAGTTTAGCCAATGGTGGCTTACCTAAACTATAATGAAAGAAACTGTGGTTTAGCACAATGCATGAATCCAGCCCACTTATTCCCACAGAAGCCTACATTTGCTTGAGTATAAAACAATATGAGAAAATTTTAAAGCAGGGGTCCCCAATCCCTGGGCCAAGGGCCACTACCAGACCGCGGCCTGTTCGGAACTGGGCATGTGAGCGGCTGGCTCACATGGGCAGAGCACAACTTGCATGAGCAGCGGGCCAGAGCACATGCACAGCTCAACTTGCGCGAGCAGTGGGATGGTTCCCCTCTGCCCCCCCCCCACCTGGCCGCCAAGCCGTAAAGGTTGGGGACCACTGTTTTAAGGGAACAAAGTAGAAGAACGCCTCTAGACGAGATGGGTGGCACACAAAATGAATGAATGAATGAATGAATGAATGAATGAATGAATGAATGAATGAATGAATGAATGAACGGCAAAGTTTAGGAAATATATGGACATACAGTAGGTTGAGAAGTAACATCCTCAAAACGGCAGTGTCATAATGATAGATGGAGATCATGCTGAGAAAGACCAGCTTGACAGCAAAATGATGCTAACTTTCTCCATTTCCTGTTAGCAACTTCAACTGCAAAATGTTAGTATATTTTTGTGAATGTTTTAATAAAAACCAGAAATCAAAGTAGCTAACAGCAGTGGGGTAATAATTACACAGGAAAACATTTTTTCTACATCTGTTTTCCTTCTCTGTATGCTTCCTCTCGACTACCTTAAGAGCCAGTAACCTGTTTTGTGGAAAATGGAAGTGTCAGAAATATGAAAGAGAATAAAGGGGAAAACAGAAAATTGACATTTGAGACCATTATTAAGTGGTTTATGTCAGAGCCAGATTAAACCATAGGTATTTAGAAATAGCTGAAGATTGATAAACCTGGCTGCAAATGACATGCTAACTATGCAATTTCCAATGTAGGTATTATCTTGGGAGTTCACCAAAACATTCTGTAAGAAATCTATATATATCAAAGTTGGTTGCTTAACTATTTTGATTAGGTATTATACAGGTAGTCCTCAACTTACTGCCTCACTTCGTTCAGCAACTGTTTGAAATTACAATAGCACTCAGCAAAGGGAATTACAGCCACTGTCAGAAGCCACAACTGTTGCAGCACCTCTGTGATCATGTGATCAAAATTCAGGTGCTTGGCAGCATGTGCATCCTTGCAACTGTGGTGGAGAGGTACAACTCCTACCAGTTTGCCTATCTCTTCCCTCCCCAGCTCATTTGCCCAACTGACCCAGCAGCATGTGCAAAGCCGTTGAGGCCCTGGAGGCCTCAGCCTGCTTCCTGCCTATTTCTCCTTGCTGCTCCATGCCTGGAAGGCCTGGGCCCTCTCCTTGTTCCACAACGCCTGGGTCCTTTGCCTTTTTGTGCAGCTGCTGACAGGCAGGCCAAGCTGACGCAAGGTACAGCCAGACCGCTAGCGAAAGTGATGTTTCTGAAGGGTTCAGCCTTGCTAGCCTTCAGGAACATTGTGTTGATTTTCTTTCTAGCTCCTCAGAAATACTGCAAACCTAGTATAAAAAATAGCCTGATAATATAAATAGCATCCTTGCTTGAAAATCATTTCAGTTGCAATTCAAATGCATTCTCCTGTGGCAAGACTGGGTTATGCGCTTTAATTTAATTACAAGGTAGTGACAAAGTTAGGAGAAAGCTGAAAAATTTGAAAGATTTGAAAAGTCACCGTTGAAAGTCATCTGTGAAGTTGCAAGATTGATTGTGGCTCTTGTTTATTTATGCCTGCAATATTAATACAATTTGCTCTTCAATTCTTAAGTTCTCCCCATATCCCTGATTATACTATCTCCATATGGCAATTGAGAATCCTCAGAACATACAAAGATGGGATATAAATTGGAGGAGGAGGAGGAGGAGATTATCATTCCTGGAACTGGCTCAGAAAAAATGTTTTGTGTAAATAGGAAGAAACAGGCCCTTCCACTTTGCTCTAAGCTCCACAAGCAAGGTAAATTCTTACCTTTCCTATCTAACTGCTCAATCTCCTTTCCCCATTTCATGTGCTTTCTAATAGTAGTACGCTTAATTTTGAATTCCATAATTATTAACACAGCCAACCATTCTGTACATTACACACACACACACACAGACACACACTGTATTCTTATATTTAACAATTCCTCAAGGTAGCAGTGTGTTAGTGAATTAAAACCAGTCTTTGGAAATGGGGAAGGAATGGGCAAACTGAATGGGCAAAATGGGGGTGGGGTGAGGTGAAAGTTTCAGAAAAGATTTTGAATTTTGAGAAAGAGGATATAGTAAAGAAAGAGAACCCTATCTTGGGTTGTTGTTGTTTTTTTAATATATATATACCGGTAATTGATTAGAGATAAACTCTGACAGGCTTTCAACATTTTCTTATTCTACCCTATAAAAATAAAGAATATTTTGGAATTTCTGCTGTGCCTGTCCTTGACCCGGCCTACCTTAAAGAGCTGGCACCATGTTAGTTTGGATTAAAGAGAAACCAATGGTTCTTATGGTGCTGCATGTGATCATGAATTCACCTTACAGTTCAAAATGCCCACTGGGAAGAAGATTTAAGTCTCTGGTTGGTACGTCTTTACCCACCCAAACCAAAACAATGAATGTACATACATAAGCTCCCATCTCAAGATAACACACAATATATCTAGGGAGGTGTTCTTATACTACAATGAGATTGTTAGCCTTTAAGTTGCCACAAGATGAAATATTTCTATTTAAGTATGAATAAACAGAATTTCTTTGGAAACAACCCAGGGAGTGTATTTTAAGACATACACAAAGTTTATTAGAGTCCAGGAAATTATATTTAATATAAATAGTAAATAAGTAAAAAGTAAATAGATATTATCTTGACTTGCCTTTAACCTGAAGGATTATTTTTGGCAGTGATACAAGCTTCATTCTTAACTAAATCCCCAAATGACCCTGAAGTGTTTTCACAGCTGCCTCTCTTGTCTTTTTTTCTAAATAATTGAAAGAATACTCTTTCAAAAGATGTAGTAATCATATTTAAATATGGAGTTCCCAATCAGTAGAGCACTTTAAATTAACCCACAGAATACACAAAATTATGTTGGAATAGTCCTAATGATACCATTGGCACACAGAAAAACAATAAAGCCCATTGTACTCAGAATCAGTGAAAAACCAACAATATATCTCTTCGCCAATTTAAACAGCCCAAGATAACTTTTCGGAGAACAGATAGGTCTTATCAGTCTATCCTATTGCTGCTTAGTCCTTTCAAGGCTTTCTATAAAACCTCCTTGCAGACAGAGTCTGCCTTTTACTAAATCTCTTGAGCATGGAAAAGGATTAAGAGACAAGTCTCTCCATTACTTTTGGGTTTCTATGATTAATGTTCTCAGTTTGGGCTTCTAAGTTTGACTTTCATCACTATTTTATTTCAGTCTATCAAAATGAGCTACTGCCTTCAGCAAGAGGTAATAAGGGAAAGAACTAGCTACAAGAAAGTGTTTAATTAAGATTAAAAAGGAATTTTTCTCAATAGGCATATGTATGTATGAACAAACATTACAGAAAGATTATGGTCATCTGAAAGATTAATTTTTCTCTTCTGTTCAATCATGTCCAAATCTTAGAGACTGTCTGGATAAGTCCCTGCAGTTTTCTTGGCAAGGGTTTTCAGAAGTCATTTGCCAATACTTCCTTTCTAGGGCTGAGAGAAAGTGACTGGCCTACGGTCACCCAGTTGGCTTCATGTCCAAGGCAGTACTAGAACTCACAGTCTCCTGGTTTCTAGACTGATGCCTTAACCACTACATCAAACTGGCTCTCTATCTGAAAGGCATGGGTGTATAATTTATTAATATATTAAATAGTATTTGAAATTGCCATTTTATTTTATCTCCCATCTGTTTCTAGAAAGGCAAAGCCTTATCAATGTGGAAAGGAAGAGCAACTTTATCATTCCTCTCAAAATACATAGCCTAAGAAGAAGTACAACCAATTTCTTTCTGTCCCATAAATCTTACCTCCTCCCTCACTTACTTTTGCTTTTTCACTCTTATGTGGACTCAGCACTCCATGAATAAGATTTCTCCTACGGTCACAAAAATGACAACTTTCCCTTTGATTCAACTTCCATATGCATAGTAATAAGCATGCACTAAGGAAAATACCACCAAATTCACCCAGTGAAAGCTCTAACTTTTCTAGATGCTTAATCTTTCTAAAGCTGGCTCACTTTAATCATCTTTATAGAGATACTGTGTCAATTCCAAATTCTGTATAATTTCCCCAGAGATAAAACCCTGTTCAGGCTTCTTTGAACCTCGGCAATCATCAGCTTTCCTTCTGTCTATTGAAAATTCAATTCATTTCTATTCTGCTGCCCTACGTTTGTTACCAACTCATTTAGGAAAACTGTCTGTGTTCATTTATCCTACAAGGACGGGACTATAAAAACATTTTATTGCTTCTAAAGCAAAGCCAAAGGTTTAAAAAGCCACTCAAAAGTCTTCATTTGTGACTCTCTAATGAACTGCCTACCTCAGCCTTCCTGAAGCCTGGACATCTAAGATTTCTCAGCAAGTGTAATTATAGGGAGGTGCTTCAACTATCTACAATAACATAGATATTTTTTACAATGAATTGTAAAAATCATTGGTGAATTGTCTTGAAATGGCTATGTACATTTCATTGTTTTAATACAGGATATCATTTCCCTCAGCATACAGAACGCAAAGCTAGTTTTGCCTTTAGAAATGATACTCTTGGATAGAAAATCAAATTGTGAATATTAATATTTCAATCTACCTGATGACCACAGTAGAAGAAGCAAGCTGAATGTCTAAACATGTCAACTTAAAAAGTGCAGATTAGGATTAACTTGCTACCATCCTCACGTCTGAAAGCTGTTTTCTAACCATTTTATAGTTATGCTTTATATTTGTCTATATAGCTATAGATCAATATACTATTCTTGTAATTATAAGAAGACCTTATGGTAATAATCATCTAAAATTCAACACAGCTGAAGGACATCAACTTTTGTGATGGATGGAAAGTAGCATATGGTACACACTGGCTCCCTCGGCAGATAAAATTTAGGGGTTGACTAAGACTATCTGTATATTATCCAAGATAAGCTATTTCTGTTACCTGGGGTGTACAGCAGAGGTGGGTTCATCCCGGTTTGGACCAGTTCACCCGAACCGGTAGCAACCCGCTGGTGATGTCACGGTGATGTCACGGAGCCGGTTCGGTCGGTGCCGGTCCATGGACGCCGCCATCTTCTTTTTTTATTTTTTTTATTTTTATTTTGGGGTGGAATTTTTTTTATTTTTTTTTCTTCTGCGCATGTGCAGAAGCCGAGTTTCCAGCACTGTGCATGCGGCGCCATCTTGTTTTTGGCTTTTTTTAAAAAAAATTCTTTTTTGGCACTGTGCATGCGCGCGCGCAAAGTGCGCACGCGCCCACAAGGTGCGCCCATGCAGCGCAGGAGGAAGCCAATCAGCAGCGAAGTAAGTTAGAACCCACCCCTGGTGTACATCATGTGTACGTTTTTGTGCAAAATGGAAATCATACAAAATAAAATATGCCAATGTGGTGTAGAGTTTGCTAATAGAAATGGTTAAGCAAAAAGATTGGAAGGCTTGTTTAGGAGAACAAGGGACTTTCAAGGGAAAGCTATGGGAAATATTAAGGATCAGAAAGATTTCAGGGAGCCTGCTGTATGCTGTTCAACAAACTGTGTCAGTGATCAGTTTCCTTGGTAACTACAGTAGATACAGACAAAGATTCAGGGAAGAGAGATTGTACTCTTTATGGCGAGCAGAAAAAAGATGCAGCTTTCCCTACTTTCAGCATTAAAGGGCTTTTGATTTTTTTTTAAACTCACATGTGCAAACATTAAATTAAAAATGCCATCATCTTTTTCTAACCTAAAAGTTGAACTTATTGTTAATACAGAGTTGAAAAGTTATCCCATTTAATGGTTGGATTGTTTATTTATTTATTTCACTAAGTTTATGTGGTGCTTCAGGGAGGCCTGACTCGGATGTTTAGCTTATGGTAGAAAAACACTGGCTGCACGTTGGCATATATCCATATTCTAGAAATAATGAATAACAATTATTCTTAGGTAATCCTCGACGTACGACTGCAATTGAGTCCAACATTTCCATTGCTAAACAAGACTGTTATTAAGTGAGTTTTGCCCCATTTTACAACCTTTCTTGCCACAGTTGTTAAGTGAATCACTGTGGTTGTTAAGTTAGGTTAAGTGAATCTGGCTTCCCCACTGATTTTGCTTGCCAGAAGGTCACAAAAGGGGATCACATGACCCCAGTTGCGACCAGAGGAAGGCTTAGCAAAGCAAATTTAGTCAAAGAGCCTTGAGCTCACAGATCCCTTGTAATTTCCTTAGAGAGTATTCTTGTGAGGATATATTCCACCTGATTCCTCTGGAATTCCTGACATCAGTTGCTTATCCTTTCATCCCTTCATTTAACAAGCTCCATGCAGTTATATTTTGCCATGGTGTTTATTTATTTTGATTCATGTTGACACTAAAGACCTTGGCACCCTTTCCTTCTTTATTTGATTTTGGACAGATCAGAAGGGACAAATAACCAGTTCCCATCCTAGTTCTCACTCTCTCTTAAGTTTTTCAGCTGTAACTGTTTCCTCCATCTGCTTCCTCCCAGCTTAAAAACAAAAGTTCTACGAGAGATTTGTGACAAATTAATTTCTGACACCTCATTAAAACTTCTCAGGGAGCCTTCAATTCAATCATTATTGGTAAATTTGGTTTTGATGTTCTAGTAAAAAATAAATGGAGGGTGGGATACTCAGATCTCATCTGATATGCCCTCCATAATTCTCCTAAGATGACACTCTGGGAAGCAAACTTCTTCCATTCTCTTAAATATCCCCTCCTACATCAAATTTTGCCACTGAATTTCTGCAATGTGATCTTATCAATTCAATGGCAAAAGTACAATGGCACAAATGAAGTTTGTGGCCCAAAGGATGCATATCCTGCTATGCAATATATTTCATATTCTCATGGTTCTCTCTCTCCCATATAGTAAAAACACTAAGGGGAAGATAAATGCACTTCTTGGATTGGTGAACACTAATAGTGCTACAATTCCTAGTGCACTTGGGTCTGCTGTCATAATATGGATGCTCATTTTTACCCAAGAAGCAGAGCTGTTCAATTCAGTACTATTGCTCTTCCATTAATTCACTTAACCAATGAGATGCCATCATCTATCTACTATCACACTGTGCAGGTCAAGAAGAAGCAACTGAGACAGATGAAGGACCAACTGTAACTTCTGCAGAAGTTAATTATTATGAAACATTAATAAAAATTAAAAAGCACTGGTTCAAGAGTTTACCACTTGATCCCATTTAAATCTGGGATTATCCCAAATTACATCTGCTTACTGGGAAAAAAAAGGTTGAAATTAATTTATCATTATTTGAATTGCATAGTTCTGACACACAACAGGAAAAGAGTATTATAGCTACCTAATTTAGAAAAAGCTTCATGTAATCCTCCTATGTTTGCCATTTATTATGAGTTTCTCGTTTCAACATGGTATATTTGTTGGTGTATGACACAATGAAACAAAACTAACTGGGTAAAAAAGAATGCTGTTGCAAAATCAATAAGAAATTATTTAACTTGAAAGCATAATCTATGTAAAATCTTGATTTAACAGAAAAAATCTAGGGCAGGAAGTTCATTCGCTTGTTCTAAAATTTTCAGTGCCTTAAAACATCAGGTTTAATCAAGTGTATAGAAGTGCATGAGTCATACAAAAAGAATTGCCTACTTTGAAAAAATACATATAGATTTACTTCAGGTATTTCAGCCCAGGAGAATTATTTCAGTTACTTCACCACTTTCTGTAAGAGTGCGGGACAGCCACAACATACAAAGTGCAATCAAGAAGAAGTCCATAATCAGCTAACTGAACAGCTAATCATCATCCTCGCCCAACAGATGCTCAGATTGCTTTCAGAATTTTTACCCCTGGTTTTTTTCTACCACTATTAGGTGTATTGCTTGAGAATAACAGTTCCAAAGCTCTGATGAGCAATTAATCTCTCCCATTTTTAGAGTAAAATGGCACTAATGAATTTGATCAAAAACCTTGAAAAAGGCGTTTGTGAGTCTTATTTGTAATTACTATTGCCTATATTTACCACACAATCATACTGCTCCTTATATGTTTCTGCTTCTCATATACTGTATATAAGAAGACTAAATTGTTTCCGTATTGAACAGAATACAGAAGCATTCAAGATATGGATAATAAAGATGAGCACGAACTTTGAAAAAATACAGGGAGATATTATATATATAGGTCTGTGGTTATTCGGGTTTTCTCCCGCGTGAAGTTGGAGATGTCATTGCAACGTTTCGACGAAGTCTCATTCGTCATTCGTCGAAACGTTGCAATGACATCTCCAACTTCACG
>QLTV01002260.1:1133107-1144865 GCA_003457575.1 Thermophis baileyi
TCCCTCCCCCCCATCCCTGCACATGCAGACTCAGCCTGTGAAGGCATGGCCAGTCCTGACCAAACACAGAGCAACCCGGCAGTGTTATCTCAAACTATAAGAGATAGGATTAATGAGGAACATACCGGGCCGATTACAAGGTCACGAACAAGACAGCAAGTTGCAATGGTTGACAGACTAACATCATCCCCCACAGATAAGCAGACTGGGAGGGGGGAAGCAGTAGGAGCCAAGCCTCCATCAACCAGCATGATGACAGCAAAAACAGCCCAGCTAATTACAGGTGGGAGGCGGCTGGAAGGACCTATCACACGTGCAATGGCCAAATTAATGGCATATAAAGGCAGAGATCTCTGTAATGGTAGTTATTACAGGTGGGTGGCGGCTGGGAGGACCTATCACACGTGCAATGGCCAAATAAATTAATGGCATATAAAGGCAGAGATCTCTGTAATGGTAGTTTAATACTCTGACGATGTCAGCAGCTGGCTGACGAAAGCTTAGTAAAATTTTAATTATTTATATATATATATATTCCTCTGTTAAATCACCTGGTATACCCAAATATGGGAGGGAGCATACTGTCTCCCTTTATTTATGTAAAAATATGTAATATATCTATAATCTATCTATCTATCTATCTATCTATCTATCTATCTATCTATCTATCTATCTATCTATCTATCTATCTATCTATCTATCTATCTATCTATCTATCTATCTATCTATCTATCTATTTTATAAGGAATATCATTCTAAGTGTAGCTGGATGCTAGCTCAACACAAAATCTCTTGGGTGACTACTTTACACATCCTCTCCTAGTTGCCATTTATATATTTTTCACTTCGAAGCAATGTTGCATAAAATGAATATATTCAATTTTATTTCAGTATATGTAAGCATGGGCTGAGGCGTTTTGTTTTGCTTGAAAAAGTGAGATAATGTTTACTGCAGGACAATGTTTTTGATTGTAAGTGGAAAGCTAAGATGACAGAACAGATCAACACTTCATGATGAACATACTATATTAATTGTTTTCTTTATTAATTTTGCTCATCCTTTGGTAAATTATTTCCACTTTATTTATCCCACGAGAATGCTTGCTTAATGTGCTTGTGTTTTACTGTCTCTCCACAATAAAGTCATTCCAGAAATAAACAACTGTAAATGAAAACAGTAGCATTGTTCTCTCTAGGTCACATTCTAGCCTTAAACTGAGATTCCAGAATAACAAGAATCTTGTTTCTGTTCCTACTCATTGTGGAATGGAGTATTACTCAGTGAGGGCAAAAATGATTTCCCACCCACTCCGAGTCTAATGATTTTCTTGATTATGACACCCAACTCTATATTTCCACTTTTGGTGACCCAAGTGATGCTGTGGCCACCCTTTTGTGGTGCCTGGAGGCTATGGGGGACAACAAGCTTTGACTGAATCCTGGTAAGACCAAATGGCTTTTGGTTCACAGGGCTCTGGGGACTTTGTCATCTTTAACTCTGGATGGGGTGGCACTGCCCCAGAAAGACCCGGTCTATAACTGGGGGTTCTCCTGGATTCGCAACTCTTGTTCAAGGAACAGGTGGCAGTTGTGGTTAGGAGAGCCTTTGCACAACTTCGTGTTGTGCACCACTTGCGGCCTTTCCTGGACCCACCAGGATTCCCTGTGCTCAATCATTCAGTCCCTAGTCATCTCATGGCTGGACTGCTGTAATGCGCTCTGCATGGGGCTATCCTTGAAGAGCATTTGGAAGCTACAGCTGGTGCAGAGTATGGCAGCATGGGTAGTTTTGGGGCCCCCAAGAATGGCCCCTGTAACACCACTGATCCGCGAGCTGCATTGGTTACCGGTCTGCTTCCGGGTGCAATTCAAGGTCTTGGTGATCACTTTTAAAGCCTTTTATGGCATGGATCCAGGTTACTTGAGGGACCATCTCTGGGTACGGGGTTGGCCCGTACCACTTGTGGTGGCAGAAGAAGCATGCTGTGGATCCCGTCAGTCTAATTATTCCGGTTGGCAGGGTCCAGGAGCAGGGCTTTCTCTGCTGTTGCTCCTGCCCTCTGGAACATAGTTAGCCTATGGTAAGATGGTTGGTTGGTTGGTTGGTTGGTTGGTTGGTAGGTAGGTAGGTAGGTAAATAAATAAAGTAAGTAAGTAAGTAAGTAAGTAAGTAAGTAAGTAAGTAAGTAAGTAAGTTTGGGAAAGAATTTCAGTAACTATGCTCTCAGGTTTTCTGTAGTTCCTTTGTTGGCAACATATTTTTATATTTCTTTTTAAGAGGGGGGAAAAAGATACCAGAGTTTTCGGAGTATAAGACACACTTCCCCCCCTAAAAGAGGGTGGAAATGTTGGTGCGTCTTATACACCGAATACAGCCATTTTTGGCCTCCCAAAACCCCGCCCCACGTGTCCCATTTTCACCAAAAACAGGCCCGTTTTTTGCAAAAACGGGGCGTGCAAAGGCTTTGGGAGGCCTGCAGATTGCTCCTGGGGGCTGGGGAGGGCAAAAACGCGACACGTGGGGGGTTTGGGAGGCAAAAAATGGGCCTGTTTTTTGCAAAAAATGGGCCCATTTTTCACGAAAACGGGGACGTTTTTGCCCTCCCCAGCCCCCAGGAGCACTCTGCAGGCCTCCCAAAGCCTCTGCGTGCCCGGTTTTTGTGAAATAATTTCTGAATTTAATGCACAACGAGCACCTGATTGATTTCAATCCTTGCTATTATTTCCAGTTGTCTTACTTTGAAAAGATCCATCAATTAAAATAAAGAAGAGACCTCATGCACTATCAAAAAACATTTACTTCTTTTCAGCAACATATTATAAAAATATATATTGTTCACACAGAAAAGAAAAAAAACTCATACATCGAATTTAAAGATTAATTTTTATACTTATGAGATGGATAATAATCACAGTGAAAACATACTATTTATTTCATTAATGCAAAACAAAATCTTGTATCACGGACATTTCAAGTAATTAAATACAAACTATACTAACTCTGTGTACAGTTTTAGCTGCCAACAAATTTAATCTTGCATGCTTAATGAAAACTAAAAAGTTTAATCCAACAAGGAAGCAAATGTTTATTTAAGGTGGAAAGAACAGGTCTGGCTAGCAAATGACCTGCTTAAACCAGTGCATCATGTTTATGTAAGTTAATCTGATATTTTTTTTAAAAAGAAGAGTTTTAGGTTTTTTGTGGCCATAATCCTGTATTATACTAGAAAGAGTATGACTGAGATCACAAATTCTTCTCCGTATTTGCATAACAGAGCTAGCCTATTCATTATATTCATACAACTGCAGTAGTGCATGCCACTTATACCCCAAAGATCTAAAACAGAAGGGCTGAACAAGATAGAATATGAAACAAACATATCCACCCTCGGAGCCCAGATTGGCTGCTGGGAGGCACGGCTGCTTGTCCCTTGGGGTGAATCACCCAAGTACAATTATCCCTCTGTGAATCACCCGCAATGGGGGGGACAGAGGTGGAGGGCTGGGGGTTCAGTGGAGGAGCACCAGAAGAGGCCCAGCTGAATCTGAATGCCAGCTGTGAATTGGCTATGGCTGGAGGGCCGGGATGAAGGCAGCACGAGCATGTGGCAGAGGTGAATTGTCCCATTTTGTCTAGCAATGTCTGTAGCTCAAGAATTGAGGGAGGAATTTTAACACACAAGGTAGTCTTTGATTTATGAGTGTAATGGAACCCAGCATTTCTATCATATATCTTGATGGTTGTAAGATGAGGCACCCGCATGATTGACCCAATTTTATGACTTTTTTGTAGCGGTTGTTAAGCAAATGCCACAGTCATTAGGTGAATCCATTGTCTGAAGTGGGTATTTTTTGCCAGAAACCAGAGTAAATGCCAGTTCTAGTAAAAAAAAAATGTCATAAATCATGGCCATATGACTGTGAGATGCTGTCAATGGCTGTAAATGCAGGCCAATTGCTAAGCACCCAAAATGCAATCACATGACCGCAGGGGAAGGCGGCTGTCAGACTTCAAAACCGGAACTTCAAATCCATCCACATTTTTGCGAAGTGGAGAGGCTTTTCCCTATGGTAGGCACTGTGTCACAGAAAGTATGCCTCCTGGTTCCCATATGATGACACTGATCAATTGATGGACCTAGAGCAGCCCGATGCAAAGAGAGGTTCTTGCTGCTAAAATGGGCTTATAGTTCATTAGGCTGGCCAGCTTTTGAAAACAAAACAAAACAAAACAAAATAAGAAAGTAGAGGGAAGGTGGCAGGGGGAGGAAAAGTTAAAAAAAGCACACACACACACACAAAATTTCATTGGCCAAGAAAGTCTTAATTCAAGATGAGAAAAGCAAACAATTTCTAGGGGTAGCAAAAACAGTTTAAGAATGGCATTGTATGCTTGCTAAATCGGGATTAAGTCCATTGAATTAATTAATGCTATGCTGAGTAAACAAGTTTAGACTCGGGGTACAGAATCTGTGGGAAACAATAAGTCCCCACTTCCAAAATAATGAAAGTTGCTATGCTGTCAAATTCACTTCCCTTCTTAAGGAATCTCTATAGAGAAAAGGTTGCATTATGGACAGCATCCCCCACAGGTATGGATGGCCCCAGTTTTGGGCTTTCCTAAAACATTAAAAACCCAAATATTCCCTCAGGCACTTGGATGCCCAGCAGGTTAAACCAGCTCTGTTTGTGCTGCTCAAAACTGGATTACTTTAAGATCCAGATATATTGTATATGTGGTTAATCACATAGTCAGCCAGATGTTCATACTGGATTGGGCATTTTTGTTCACCTATCAAGTCCTTCCCAATGACCTGGGATAGGTAGATGTGGATGTTTGATGGCGTTGGAGGTATTGTCGCAGGATGTAAACCAGGGGTGTCAAACTCGATTTCATTGAGGGCCGCATCAGGGGTGTGTTTGACCTCAGGGGGCTGGGGTAGGCATGGCCAGTTTGACATCACTCATGTCGGGGGCGCCTGTGGGTGCCTGAGCGCTCTGCCAATGAAAACAGGCTCCCGAGCTCTGTTTTCGGCTGCAACAGCCTCCTGCAACCCTCTGCCAGTGAAAACAGAGCTCTGGAGGACCGCGTGTGGCCCTCCCAAGCTCCATTTCGCTGGCAGAGGCACCGCGGGCCAGTCCTTCATTGTTTCCAGGGCAGCCCCGCGGGCCAGAACTAAGCACCCCACAGGCCGGATCCAGCCCGCGGGCCTTGAGTTTCACACCCCTGATGTAAACTGTTCTTGTAAAACTGCCTTTTGCAATAGACTGATAGTGATCAATGCCAATGATGTTCAAGTGGTGCTCCAGTTATTTTGTGATTGCACCCAAGGTACCTATTACTATTGGTACTATATTTGCTTACTTTTTCCATAATTGTTCTATTTCTATTTGTCTTTGTATTTTGTTATCTTCTCCAGTTCCTTCTCTTATTATTATTACTACTATTTTAGAGGTACATCTGGTGTATTTTGATTTTGGTTCAAATTTCTTGTGAGCTGCCCAGAGTAAACTATTGTGAGACAGATGACTACATACATAATTTAAATAAATAAACAAACCACACATAATTAAACCAGGATTGTGGCATCAATTAGGAAAACTCAATATTCTGACCAGAGCTACTTTAGAGATTCACAATAATTTCTTACCTTAAAATGTAACTTAAACATATTTTCTTTGAGGGAAGAACTACCACAGGTGGAAGGAAGCAGCGTTGGGTTTATAGAAATAATCAACTGTCATGTGTTTTGAAATTAGACATAGAAATAACTATTTGCCTTGAACTATTCATTACTTGAAATAGACAAGTTTTTAGATCAGATCTCTCTAATTCTAATTTGAAAACACAATCTGTTTAATATCAAAGCATTTTATTTAATCAACAGATTTTGTAAATACAAAGTATTTACTGTATCAGTTTCCAGACCTTGTGTTCTTTTTATGCACATCAGAAGCAAGCAATCCAACAACACACTGCTCTAGCTGAAACTGCATTCATTCATGTTCATAGGGACTTTATAATGTAAGTTGCTGGCAAATAGGGGCCTAAGTTAGCCTTCCCAACTTATTCCCTTCCCCTTTAAGCTGCTGCTGTCCTAATTACTAAGACATGCACATTTTCACAGTGGTAGCAAATGCCCATTTTTGTCTGGGCTCAAAAACTAAATTGGGTTGGGCCAGACTGGTACGTGAATGGTAGAGTCACAAAATATATCAAGGCTGTAAGCTCTGCTGGGAAGTCACAAAAAAAGGCAATGGCAAACCAGGGCAACAACTGAAGACAGGGTTCATTAAGAACAAAGGTATTCAACTCACAAAATTGTTTCAGTTCTTAATAATGCTAATGGGATCTATGCTGAGCTATTTGTTTGGGCTGCAGGCTTAGACATAATTCATAAATGTAAACCAAGCCATTTTCTAGAACTAGCAGCGAGCAGAGGGAAGGACTTGAAGGACAAAAGAAATGGAATAGGTAGCCTGTGAATTTCAATCTGAAAGCTTCCCAAAGCGTGACAACTGTCCACACACATTTTCTTTTCACTGTACTCTCAACTAATGTAATATTATTTTCTCTACTTATTTCATTATTTATGGTGTACTGAAGGCAACCATACCAATCCCAAGAGGGTGGAATTATTTCACTTGCTGAAATAATCCTTGGGACTGTAATTAACCAACTATAATTGCTGGCCTCGAATGAAAAGTACAGTATTTAGTGTGCCCTGATTGTTTCAAATGCTGAGCCATACTTTGCAAGCAGCGAAGATAGCGATCTCCATCTGGTATTCAACAAATGCTTTGAGAGACAGAGAAGTGTTATTCGCTGTCACTTACATGAAAACTATTCCTTATCTGTTTGAAGTTCACACCATTTTACTTGATATGGCCTGTGCATGACCCATAAAAGGAAGAGATGTGAATTCTTTCTGTCCTGACACATATGTGTACATTGGGAAAGGAATCAATAGATGGCTCAGAAGAGGATTAAATAGATACCAAGTAAGAGCAAATAACAAGAGGAGGAAGAGTGACAGAAAGAAAACTGTTTTGACATTAACTGCTAGATCTTATATTTCCAACAATATAAAATGTATATAAAATGCAACAGAGCTACAGAGAACACAGGGAATAACTGCAATGCAACCTAATTCCATTTCCATACAAAGTACTTTAAAGCCCACTCAGGGATGTAACCTAGTGTTGGATTGTCCATAGACAGAGATCTTAAATTGGCTTTTAAGGTTAAGTAGTTAAACACCTGGGGCTGATCCAACTAAACATGTCTTTTTTTTTCATCTTGCCCCTTATAGAACAGCCTGTGGTGCAACGGTTACAATGCAGCATTGCAGGCTAATTCTGCTGATTGCCAACTGCCAGCAGTTTGGCAGTTCGATTCTGACCGGCTCAAGGTTGACTCAGGCTTTGGTAAAATGAGGACCCAGATTGTTGGGGGGGCAATATGCTGACTCTGTAAACCGCTTAGAGAGGGCTGTAAAAGCACTGTGAAGCTGTATATAAGTCTAAGTGCTATTGCTATTATTATTATTCCTTTGGATTTTTATCTATCTTTTCTGACTCAGAATTCTTGAAGATTCAAAGGGTTCCCTGGTTTATGGGAAGAAATAGAAATGAAATGCCATAAAAGACATCTTTGGCAATAAATGATCTAATTGTGTTAATGCTAAAGGAAATGCATTGAATAGGTTTACGTTCATACCTGAAGGGCACTTCTCATTTGGCAACAGCCTAAGGTAGCACTATTCAGAAAGAAAAGGGCAATAAACAGTAATAAAAAATTCATTTTTTGACCAATGCTGGCATTTAAGGGCAAGAAAGCCTTCAGTTTGAAACTGATTAAGGTCTGGTTAGTTTCAGGCAACTGCTGTAGTCTGGGAGGGCTCTAATCAACTAATTAAGATCATAAACCTGAGCTTGTTAACTTGCAGTTGGCACATTTTAGGGAATCCCTGCACTGTGGTAAAAAGCAGCTGGGGAAGAGATAACATGCTTAAGCAAACCCTCTGCCCTTCCAGGGGGCAAAAGGGGGGGGGATGGGTCAAGCAAGGACACAATGACAGAACTTTGTCTGAATGAGATGGCAGCAAGCAGTAATCTTTGCAGCTTCTTTCTCAGTCATGTGTTCACTTAGCAACCATTTCATTCAACTGCTGAGTCATTAGAACCAATTGCAGTCACTAAATGAGGATTACTTGTATGAAAATATAACTTGATTTCTTATTAGAACCAAAGAAGAATGCCCAAGTCTTCTCTATTATTTAATTTTAAAAAGGAAGCTGTACACTCCTCCACTCGCAACAGAATACCTTATTCCACAAGACTTGAAATTTTGGGCTTAGACAACTTAGAACTACGTCGCCTTAGAACCGATCTAAATGTAGTTCATAAAATTATCTGCCACAATGTCCTACCTGTCAATGACTACTTCAGCTTCAACCACAACAATACACGAGCACACAATAGATACAAACTTAATGTAAACCGCTCCAAACTCGACTGCAGAAAAAAAGACTTCAGCAACAGAGTGATCAATGCCTGGAATTCACTACCTGACTCTGTGGTTTCTTCCCCAAACCCCAAAAACTTTAACCTTAGACTGTCTACTGTTGACCTCACCCCATTCCTAAGAGGTCTGTAAGGGGCGTGCATAAGCGCACCAGCGTGCCTACCGTCCCTGTCCTACTGTCCTATTGTCCTCATTTATCTGTATTTACTTTATGTTTATGTTTATACCTATGCCTGCTATCTTGTACATGTTTGACAAACAAACAAACAAACAAATAAATAAACAAATAAATAAATAAATAAATACATGCATGCCAGAGTATCTATGGCTTCTCTTCTGTTCCTAGACAAATCCCTTCTAATATTATTATTAGTCTATGAAGAGTTTTGTTACCTTTATTCACAGATTCTTCATGTATCAATAATAGAAGCCTTTTTCCAATCTCACTTTCAAAGACAATCCCAAAGGTGCTTTTTTCAAGAGGCAACTGGACTTTCAGGTTTTTCTTTGAAGATGTTTCGCTTCTCATCCAAGAAGCTTCTTCAGCTCTGACTGGATGGTGGGGAATGGAAGGATTTATAGTCCTTGCAGACAGCTGGTCATTTGCATTCTTTTAAAGGGAGAAAGAATGCAAATCACCAGCTGTCCGCAAGGAGTATAAATCCTTCCATTCCCCACCATCCAGTCAGAGCTGAAGAAGCTTCTTGGATGAGAAGCGAAACATCTTCAAAGAAAAACCTGAAAGTCCAGTTGCCTCTTGAAAAAAGCACCTTTGGTACAACCATGACCTGGATGTCTGAGAATCTCCATAGACTTTCAAAGACAATATTGCACGTCTTTGATTTCTTCGTCTTTTTCCAATCTTTGTTAAAAGAAGGTGGGAAACTAATCGCATTTTGAAAATTGGTCAAAAATTCCCAGCTCAGTGAAAAAAACTGAAAGTGTCTGATGGGAGGTTTGCTCCCCCCCAAACACAGGTGGAGTTTAGATGGTTGTGAATGTCTGGCTACCTTGCAGAAGGAAATAGCCACCACAAGAACTCCAGTTCAACTGGATCTGAATGTCAGAAGGTCAGGAACCTCCAAATTATTAGGAGGAATGCATCTCATTTACAAGCAGAATTGCCCGCACTCTTTCCCCCAGGGCAGCTGTTACATTTCTGTCTGCTTAGTATAAAAAAAAGAAAAGCCAGAATAATAGTATTTTGCTAGGTTAGGGGTCCATTTGTTACTCATTCTCCAAGATTATATGAGATGAATACATTTATAGCCCAGCATTTTATTGCAAGGTCTTTTACCTTAAAATAATACATTCCTATACATTTTCTGTGATTCATGCATCAGCTCTGGCTGCTGTAGAATGTGGAAAGCTAAGTGAAAGACTAAAAAAGAAAGGCATGCTTATAAAATAATGGCAATTTTATTAGCACCGCTCTCCTGACTTCTTGATTTTCTTTACCTGGTGAAGGAAGGACATTGAAGTCCCACCTCTTTAATGCAATGGTTGTAATACACATTTCTGCTTGACAAGTAAAGGTATTTTATTTGTGTATTAAATTTTTATGCTGGCCTTCTTCCTGATAATGCGATTCTGGGTGGCTTAGAGATTATAAAAAGACAAATAGAAAAATATTAAAACTATGCAGATAATTTTTTTTTAAAACTATCCAAAAAAACCAAAACTAAATCTGAAGATTTTTAGCTACCACACATATTATTCAGAAAGCTTCTGTCTCTCAGGGGAATAGAGTCTCCTTCACAGACTTGATTAAGCACCATCAGCAGCAGCAGCTGGCACATCTGAAACGCCAAGCTACAGTCAAGAAGGTCACAGGCTTAAATAGTTCTCATGCTCAAAACATTGCATGGGAAGGTTGCAGAACTATTGCTGGAAGGCCAAAAGTAACACATACAGCTCTGTGTGCGCACAGCAAACCTAAAAACACAGATGAATTATGTGTCATCTCCAATAAGCCACAAGGCAGAGAGTTCTCTTTATTTAATGCAATAGCAATATATAAAATACATTTAAAGAAAGAATGGGACTTACCACTGGTCTCTTTTCCTCCATTCTGAACTTCATTCACCCAAACAGAAGCATTGTTTGATTTTTAACCCCAAGTAGGAATATAGAGTTGGGGCTGGTTTTATATTTTTACAGAGAAGCATAGAATATCAAGACAAAATAGAGGTGCATGTGACTATAAATATTTCTGCTGAGATTTGTCTGTCTTTAAAGCTGTGACTTGAGAATTGCTCTGAGTTTTGATCCTCTATGTTATTTAGAGATTCTGTTCTTCCTTCCTTCCTTCGTTCCTTCGTTCCTTCCTTCCTTCCTTCCTTCCTTCCTTCCTTCCTTCCTTCCCTGTCTAATTGTTTCTTCCTCATGTCTTACCCAATATTGTTTCCCCCTTATCAACTCATTTCTTTGAAGCTTATTTTCATGGTCTTACAGATCAGGGGTGTCAAACTCGATTTCATTGACTGCCACATCAGAGTTATGTTTGACCTCGCGGGGGCTGGGGGGCGTGGCCAGGATGGGCATGGCCAGCTCAATGTCACTTGTGTCATGGGCACCTGTAGTGACCCGAGCGCTCTGCCAGCGAAAATGGGCTCTCGAGCTCCGTTTTCACCTGCGACTGCCTCCTGCAACCCTCTGCCAGCGAAAACAGAGCTCGGGAGGGCTGCGGGAGCTCTGTTTTCACTGGCAGAGGCACCGCAGGCTGGTCCTTCGCTGTTTTCAGGGCAGCCCCACGGGCCAGATCCAGCCCCCAGGCCTTGAGTTATAGATGATCATCTAATTTTTGTCCTCACAGTAAGGCAAAAAGCTTAACTTTTAGAGTTAAGATTTACAAATAATAAAATCAGAAACTATTTCCCCCAAAATTATTTTGGGAAATCAGATCAGTATATTCAAGGACATCCATTTCTTGGAATTATGAATTACTATATTTATCTGATAAGAAGACTGACTGTTTCAGCCTCAAATAACTTCTTATCAGTTGGGTGGAGGATCATATTATATCCACCAAGTGAAATGAAATAAAAAATAAGGGAAGGGAGGTACAGTGGTCTCTAGACATTTCTTTTGAAAAGTATGGATATCTTCAAAGATAAGCCATTGCTTTGATGGGTTGAAATTGTAAGCTTTTCTGAGATGCCTACACAGACTGACTTTCCTTCCTTCCTTCCTTCCTTCCTTCCTTCCTTCCTTCCTTCCTTCCTTCCTTCC
>QLTV01002260.1:1144951-1156681 GCA_003457575.1 Thermophis baileyi
ATCTATCTATCTATCTATCTATCTATCTATCTATCCATCCATCCACTTCCCTTCCCTTCCCTTCCTCCCTCCCTCCCTCCCATCCACCCACCCATCCATCCATCCATCCATCCATCCATCCATCCATCCATCCATCCAACCATCTGACCATCCATCATAATTTCCCCTTTGTTTTTGCAGCATTTGCTGCAAGCAGGGAAAGAAAGGTAGGTATACTTGTGTGATTTTATTTGTGAGAGTGGTCTGGGTAACTAAGTAAGAATGGTTGTAGGTGCAGGTGCCTATGAATGAGTTTTGTGACAAAGTTATTTTATTTTAAAAGTAATCAATGACTTTTTTTTCTGTCCCACTTTCCTGTATTTGTTTCAACTGTAGTCAGCTCCCCTAAGTTGATAAAGAAGATCAGCATTCCAGAATTTCTGTCTCACTTCACATTTTTGGGAGCGGGGGAACAATCTTCTGTTTGGATAAATATAGTAAATAATGTAAGAGAATCTGATGGCACTTCCTACTCCTATTTTCATAAGGCCTCTGTAGATCATAAACTAAATTAACCTTCCAGTGAATAGTTTACGCAACACAGGAAAAGTTAGTTCATTGAGTAATTTTAGCCCCCCAAGCATCTGGTTCATTTTTAGACTCCTGAGGGTTAACTGACTGGGTCAATTACTTGAATTTCAGTACCCCTCAAGTAAGTGTTCAAACAGCCCAATTTCATTTTACTGAGTTTTCACACATGATAATAGATCCTTTCTATTTGGATAATAAGAACAATAGCAACCCTGTTCGGCTGATACTAAAGCCACTCCCCAAAACTTCTAAGAAACCATTCATTTATCAGTCTGTTCTAAGTAAACATCTTCCATAAAATAATTTTCCTGAGCCAACAAAAATACAAATATATGTAAGAATCCATCAAAGGAATGGAGCACTGAATCTACTGAGAGGCAATCATTTACATTTTCTCCTTGCAAAGCATGAATTACATATCCTCTTATTTCCTCTGAGAATTTCTGTGCCAAATGTACCATTTCTGTAATGGATTATGGGGTTATTTTACTACATACTTATAAATACTTTATATCAGCGGCCCCCAACTTTTCGGGTGCCATGGACTGGTTCCATTGAGAGAGGTTTTTGAGAGAGGGAATGTGGTTTCGTGTGCTGCCTGCATCCCGCACATGCGCGGATGGGGTTTCACTCATTTGCATGGCCCAGTTTCTGGTGTGCCAGCGACTGAGGATGGTCCACGACCTGGGGGTTGGGACCCTCTGCTTTATAGGACAAAAGGGGTAAAATATCCCTTAAATAAAATGATCACAATAAAACTAGCAATGAGGGGTGCTTGGTTCTCTTTGTTTGGTTGTTTTTTTTGCAGATGTTTCATTACCCAAACTAGGTAACATCATCAGAACAGAGAGCAGCAACAACCCTCATTTCTACTCTGAGCTACGAATATTCTTCTTTAGCAACAGCAATAGCACTTTGACTTATATACTGCCTCATAGTGCTTTACAGCCCTCTCTCAGTGGTTTACAATGTCAGCATATTGCCCCCAACAATCTGGGTCCTCAGTTTATCGACCTCGGAAGGATGGAAGGCTGAGTCAACCTTGAGCCAGTGAGAATCGAATAGGCGGAGAGAATCGAACAGCCGGCAAGAATCAAACTGCCAAACAGCTGGCAATTGTTAGTCAGCAGAATTAGCCTGCAATACTACGTTCTAACCACTGCACCACCACGGCTCTTTATTGGTAAAAATGAACAAAAGCAAAGCTTCATATCTCACCACCACCTGAGACTGGAAACTGGGGGTTGTTCAGCTTGTGACATGACACCAGCGGCTTGGATGACAGAGGCAGTCTGAGATCGGTTTTGCTCTCCCTATGTTCTGACCCAGCCTTCACAAGCCCCTACACACACACAACACCCTATTTCTTTTGGAGATTAGCAGTTGGGAGCCCTACTCTTCTGCACTGCCAAACTGAAGCAGGGGACAAGGGCTGCTTCCACTGCCTTGCTGCCCCTCTCATTTGGGTTGTCATTGCAACCTGGATCCTGCTATGGGAGGTCCCTGGAAATATTGACTAATTAGGACAGGTCTGCATATATTATCTTTACAACCGTATACATTTCAATACAGGTAACTGAAATATCCTATTCCCTCTTTTTAACACGTCAATCACAACATTAAGTTAATGCTTGCTCTACATATATTTATTCACAAGGTGTGCAATACAGAACTGTTTCAAAAGCAAAGTAATATCACAGGAATTTTCATTTTTCTTTCTGCAGAATATTTACTTCTACAACTACAAGAGAAAGCTAAACAGCAAATAAAGTAGTAGACTCCAAGAAACTTCTTGGAGTCAAACATGAATGAGGTGGTACAAATATATAACTAAATAGGAAAAAAATATGTTAAACTAAACCCTTAAGCAGCTGAGAATTACACTTAAACATTCTGCTTGCAGAGAAGGGCGAGTGTGTGCCATGTGCTGGACAATTACTCTTAGAATTCTCAGTCAATCAGTCTGCTCAAAGGAAGGATGGGCATGGAATTGTGAGCAGTATAGTTCACATGCATCTGTAAGGCATCAGGTTTGGGAAGGCTGCACATCCATTTCATAATACCCATATTATTAGGCTTCACCAACCAGGAGGAACAGGGGCATAATTGACAGGTGGTTGCACTGGCAGCATCGAAGACCCATATTTGCTCTGATACCTTCAATTAATTTTTAGTATTTTTATTTAAAATCAAGTTGGGGCAAAACCAACATCTAGGGGTACAGTGCACGCTGTGGCACCTGCTTCTCAGCCCAACATCCTCAGTTTAATTAAAATGGTTGCATTCATTAAACTAGTTTCCATCTGAAATTCAAACTTTGTCATTTTTCAGCAAATCTTTTATAATCATTCCTCCACAACATTTTTTAAAAACAAAAAACCAAAAAACAAAAGGGTTCCAGCCTTGAATAATTTGTCTCATCTTTAGCTTCTGAGTTTTTCCTTTCTCCAGGCAAACACCTCCAGTTTTCTAATTGAGAACACTTTTACTCCTACAGCAGTAGGCATGACGACATTTCAATAGGAAAATTTATTCTTAATTAGTAAATCAGTAAAAGCTAAAACTGGCAGGGGACAGTAATCTTTACCACTTGAATACACACACAAAATCATCTCCATTCAAGTTACTAGCCTTATCTCTTTTCTCCGTTCTTCCCAGCTCAGCTTAGTAATGATAATCACGATGCTTGATGAACTTTATTTATTGTTATTATACCATATTGACATTTCACTTCAAAATAAATATAAAGGGAAGGTAATTATTTCAAATAACATCTTGGAAGGGTCCTCACATAAATAAAAACATAAACTGGAATGCATCAGAAGTTCAAGGTATGAGAGGGCTTCCAATAAAAAACGGCTGGCTGACTGTTATTCTGGGACATTAGTGTTTTATTCTGTTGGAAAGAGTGGGAAGTCAATGCTTTTTTTTCCTTTTCCTTTTTTTAAAATCTTGTACCTCCCCCTTTTTTAAAATTTTATTTTCATTCTCTTTTATGTTATAATAAGCCTCAATGAAACATTATGGGGAAAAAAAAGATGTTCCATGAGTGAAGTGCTCTAGAGACGAAAAGCTAACAAATCAAAGCTCAGAGTAGGTAAATTAGCAGGACTGTTGAAAATGGAGACATCATTCATACCCATACACTACACTAATCCCAGTCATGCCACATGGTGTGTTTCTTTTTTTAGTGCTCCAATGGTAGGGAAAAGGGTGAGTTGGAATTTCTTTTTGGAAACCCACAGAGTTGCTATAAAATGGCTGTCAGTTGAGTAAATAAATTGTGCCTATGCACTGCCAGCACAGAGAAGTAAATCAACTGGCTGAGGGAGAATGGACATACTCCCTCAACATGGAGAGTTCTGTCTTTATAGAAGTACTGTTCACTCATGGCTCATATCAATAAAAAGTGTCCATGTGTAAAGAAAAATGTACTATTATTAAACATTAATATTAAAATTAATATTTTCTAAAATTCTAATTATTAAATTAATTAATATCATTAATATTAAACCCTCATCACCTCCATCTGAGGCAATTAGTCTCTCAAATACAAATGTAAATAGCTTGAGTAAAGACTATTTACTCAAGAATTCAAGTTTTATTTATACTAATTGCCGCTTCTTGGCTGATTTATTTTTCTGCTTTGGTTAGTTCTTGCAGTTATACTCAGGGAAATTCATCACATGAAGCAAAGCCTTCTCGCTTGTCTGGACTTTCTCATTTTCTGATCGCCTTCATCCATCGTTCATGGATGACTTACAGGTTTGGGCATTTTCAGAAAGGGAGAATTTCACACTTTCTACTTTCTTCATATCTTGGTTTACTTTATTTGTGTTTAATTATCCCTCAACTCCATTTGCTTTTTCTCCCCTAAGACTAAGTCCCAAATGTTATACTTCACCTGCATTTTTATAGGGGAGGTGCTGTAGGTCGTTTTCAGAATCTCTTCCGGTTCTATGATTTCCATTTTGAGGCGGGATGCCTAGAACTGGACAAAGTATTCCCAGTGTACTCACTCCTCAATTTTGTACATTATAGCCCTAAGAGTTTATTTTTTTTATTCCTTATAGGATGTCCAACCTGGAATTTGCCTGCTATATTACTGAGAAAGTTTGCATGTTCGGAAACGCATGAAATATACTGTCTCTACCTAAAATGTTCACTTTATATTTAATGTCCTGGTCGGCTCATTTAACCCACACCTTATCATATCTGAAAGGCAATATGTCAAACCGTCAACACTTGAGAGCACTATACTGGTCGTACCCTCTATTATAGAACAGCAAATAAGAATTAAAATAAAACTGCCAATTTTTGAATCATTCAGTTCTGTTTACAAGGCAGATTCTCTTTTTTCCTCAGCCACTATATTGGCTTCCAATTCTCAGTTCTACTCAGAAGAAGCAGAAGTAGAAGCCCAGTTCAGATCTAATGAGGACTGATGATTTTGCAAATAAGCCCCAGCAAACTGATGTTTCCTTCTTCTTTTCTCCATTCTTCTTGCACATCATAAGAAAGAACAGAAACATCTCCTGCTAAATAATCTGACATTTCAGTTCAGAAAATTGCTCTCATCTTAATCAGGGATTATTCTGCCTGGATATGAAAGGAATGTAGTCCACCATCGCTTAAGCAGAGCAAAACTATTTTATGTGTGAGAAGAAGCCAGGAACAAACAACAGTTCTTTAAGGTTGGATGTCATGGGGATTGCAGTTTGTTTTAAAGCAAAACCTTGCAAAATCATCTTCTGAGATGTGAAGAGAGAAAACAGGATAAAGTAACGCAACAGCTGAAGTGCCACTGCAGGTCATTCACAATGGAAACCATACAGTGCAACTCTGTAGTGAATCTAATAGAGCTCCAGATTGCTGGGCATTTATTGCATGGAATAAAATAATAAAAAGAGAATTCCTGACGTAGTCTTTGGAGCTGAACTGAAATTTAGAAATGCAGAGTAAACTGCAAGAAACTTATTGGAGAAAGATACTCAATTCAAAATTATGTACACGCATATATACGTTGGTCATGAATAGGCATTCCATCTTGTTGAGGTGGATGGTTATATACATTGATTAAATAAATGGACAGTATACAGTTGTACTGAGCCCAAATAGAAATTCACAATTTTTATCATAGGATGGGAGAAACTGCAAGGAAGTGTCAGTCATTCAATTTCCTTTGAAGCAGAGGGAGAAATCTTTGAAAATAGCCAGTCTCCACCGGACTGGTCACTTCTGACTGGGTGCATAATGGAGACTCAACTAAAGGGGAGCACTGAACCAAATGAAACCTTGTGAACAATGTCTCTATGTGGGGCTTGTCTCTTGAGAGCAGGTAAAAGAAACTGCAACCAGAGCTGCATCATTACTCAGCAGATCCCCTCATCTGGCACATGACAGGACACATGGGCTGAAGATATTGCAAGTGAATTACCATGTCATTTCAAGATGGTACTATTAATATATAAGCTTGGAACTCTTCCATCTAAGCCAGGGGTGTCAAACTCACGTTGTCACATGACGTATCGTGACTTTTTCCCCCTTCGCTAAACCGGGCATGGGCTTGGCCAGCACGTGACGCATCTGGCCCGCGGGCAGGGAGTTTGACAGCCCTGATCTAGGCTGAGCTTGACTTATTGCTTGTGAGAAGATGTCCTCCTAATTCCAGAAAGGTCTGCTGATGTTCCTCAAGCTGGAAGTGTCACAGGTATTCTCTGCAGTAGAACCATCAGGCGCCACACCCTTCCCACAGAAACCAGGCTAGTAGCCATTGGGGAGCGCTTCTGGTGAAAATTCAAAACAAATTTACCTATGTCATCCTTCGACGGCTGCTCTGGTCTTTTTAAAATGTTTAAAAACCTTTGTTTTCATCAGGTTTTACTATTTCATTCTCTTTAGTCCACATTTTAATTACTACAATTACTGCTTTGATTTTTGCTAAATGAAAAGTACAATAAAGAATAGAGGACTACAGTATTGCCATGCTGTTTCCTTGTTCTTAAAAATGTGCACAATTTAGCTTAGAGTTATGTATCTTTCTATTATCCTACCTACTGTTAATATTTTACCACAACATTGTTCACTAGTGAGTAGGAAATACAGTTTGCTGAAACAGAAGCAGTATGAAAATGTGCAAATGTTCTGTCTGAAGATATATCATAAATTATGATCTAAAGGATTATCTGTTTTTGTATGGTAACATACAAAATAGAGCTTTAAACTATATTTAAACCTATGACTGGCTGGTTTAGTACTGTATTCTGAGGCACAATGAAAAATTAAGGATCATGTACACTAATGTTTCTTGCTGAGTTAGTTCATAATGGTGAAGAAAGTTATATATTTTGTCTTGTGTAAGTTCTTTTGAGAGGTTCAGTTAAGTAATCTCCCAAATACCAATATAGATACAGTAAATCTTTACCATAAATGACTAAAAACACTTACCATTTGATCAACCAAACATGCCAATAAAAATACTGGGTTTGGTAATGTCTATTATTAAATTAAATATATGCACTGCTGTAGAATTATACAGCATAAATTAACAAGATGAAAACATTATTTATTTATAACCTAACTTCAACAAATATTATTTTGGACACAGACATGCAAAACCAATGATGGAACATGAAAATAAATATTATTTCTGATATAATTCAATTAATATAAAATAAAGTATTCTAATGCTAATTTTTTGCCAAGAAAAAAAGGGAAAGAGAAAGAAGCACATTAGCTATATTACAATAAACTGCAATAATTGTGATTTGTGACAGTACAAGTAAAATGATAGTCAGCAGAAAAGACTCTTCTTTTTTCTGATTGTGCAAGCAAAATCTTACAGAGAATCAATCATTTCAATATTAATTAGCAACTATATCCTGATGCCATCTCTTATGAATAAAATGCCCAACATGACAAGGCATTTTATTACTTATCAGAGTCATTTAAGTTCAAGATAGATGTCACTTCTTGGCATGTATATCTTTTACTTGCAGGAAATCAATGGTTAGTAACAATTTACAAAGCATTGAAGAAGAGATGCTATACTGAGGCCAAGCATTGTCAGTTCTCACACAACCCCAAATATTAGGGCTGTGTTTCCACCAGAATTTTTATTACCAGCAGATAAGCTGCATTTTATCTTAGAATTCTTTTTTCTCCTACAAAATAGGAGCAACAATATCAGCAATCATGGCTAATCAGAAAAGAAACAGACCTGGTTAGGGGAGAGGATGATGTATGTGTAATTGCCCTGAAAGAAATTACTGGAAAATATTTTGGTGAGGCACAATTAGCAAGATGCTAAGATGTTATTAAGAAGCTCATGCACAATTTGCTTACTTAAAGAGATAATACTGTTATCTCAATTCCAGAAACAAAAATGAACACACTGTCTTTGCCAATTCATTTGCTAATTTCTTTGGGTCTACAGCAACAAACTCTAGTGTACAACATTAATTGCATTCAAGGTGGAAATATTGATTTCCCCCCCCCTCTTTAAAATTCCTTTTCATGAGAAAGGGGGGGGGGGGAGAGAGAAATTAGGAAGGAAGGTGCTATGTCAGGGACTGGCATGGTTGTATACCTGCCAAAACAGAGGTTCTCTGCTCACATCTTTTTGAAATACCGTGTTTCCCCGAAAATAAGACAGGATCTTATTTTCTTTTGACCCCTGAAAAATGGCCATGGCCTTATTATCGGGGGGGGGCAGGGGATGGGGCAGGTCTCGCGCATCTTACCGGAGTCTGGCAGCTCCGTCACGTCTCTCGGCCGGTCTGTGTAGGGAAACACCTTGCACAGTAAAGAAAAACTTTTCGTGAGTGCGAGAAGTTGTTAATTGCTTACACTCGCAAGAAGTTTTTCTTTACTGTGCAAGGTGTTTCCCTGCACAGACTGGCCGAGAGATGCGACGGATATGCCAGTCTCCAGTAAGATGTGCGTGTGAGAAGTTGTTAATTGCTCGCACTCGTGAGAAGTTTTTCTTTACTGTGCAAGGTGTTTCCCTGCACAGACCGGCCAAGAGACGTGACGGAGCTGTCAGACTCCGGTAAGATGCGTGTCTCGCGGCCTGGCCCGCCCCATCCCCCGCCCGACCTGCCACCCCCAAATTGCACCCCACTGCAAGACGCGCATCTTACCGGAGTCTGGCAGCTCGGTCGCATCCATTAGCTGACCGGGGAAGGGAAGGGCTGCCTCCTGTGCTGGCCACGCCCAACCCTTCACTAGGGCTTATTTTTGGGGGAGGGCCCGAAAATATTTACGCCCACCCCAAAAATCAGGCTTGGCCTTATTTTCAGGACATGTCATATTTTCGGGGAAACACGGTATACAAAACTCAAAACAGGATGTTTTGTGACGTTCTCATTTGAAACAATTCTAAACTAAGTATTTTTCACATATTTAGTTTCTATCATTGCAAATGAAGTCCATTTAGTTTGAGTAATTTAAACTTAAAAGACATTCCTACCCTAATCATTTGTCAATTAAAGTTCCCAGAATTTATCTATTAGCAAGTGCAGGCTAAAACCATGGATTCACAGCTATTCTGAAGATGTCTCTGTATTTGATTTAAACTTGCTCAGTATTATTTAAATAAACTGTCTTTCTATTTTCAGCACACAAATGATTTCTTACCTAGAAATCTGAGGCTTTGAATAAACAGTACTAATGGACAAGAATGTCATAATACTACCACAGTGCTTTATTCCTTATCACCCCACTATACTATGATCAATTGAATCAAACTAATCCTCTACCTTAAATAATCTTATATATGGAATATGTCATCTACATTTATAATGATGTAGCTCTTTTTTAGGTAAACAAGGCATCATTAGAACATCCAATTCAAAATTGTTTACATGTTAGGACGAGGATGAAAGGAGAGAAAAACTAAAACAATGTTAATCCTACATCAGTTAATTTAAAGTCTTTTACACAGAAAACATCCTTCATATCTTGTTGACTAAAATATCCACTGTGCAACTCCCATAAGAAAGTCTGAAAGTAATGAGTCAGACATCAAAGAATGTGTCCTATTTATGGTAAATTTCCATGTACTGCCATAGTTATCACTAGGCAATTAAAAAAAGGCTACGGTAGTTATTGTTTGCCCACTATGAACTATGTTAAAGCAATCAGCAAGCCTCTTCTTATAGCATTTCACCAACCACCAAATCTAGTATGAATGAAACATCTCCTATGTTTATCTCAGTGGCTCTTTAAGAGCACCATAGTAGGGAGATTTACTAATTTATCCTTACATAAATACTGACATGTTATTTCTAGAATGCATATTTTTAAAAAATCTCATATAGACACATATTTTCAATTTGTGAAATAATCATAATAAAGAACCAAGTTCTGGGAATTGAAGTCCACACTTTTTAAAGTTGCCAAGGTTGAGAAACATTGCTTTAATAGAACACTTCTATCAAATTGAAACATTAAAAAATAATAATATCAACATCCACCTATCCTAAGTCCTTGGGAAGGACTCCCTAGGTGGATAAAAATTCCAAATCCAGTCTGAACATCTGGCTTTGTAATGAACCATAATAATCAGCATTGACAAAATCACCATCAATTAACTGCAAAAGGCAGCTTTACTTGGAACAGCTTACATCCTATGATGATACTTTTAATATAATCAAACAACATCTGCCTATCCCAGGTCCTAATGGGTGGACAAAAATGCCAAATCCAGTCTATGCATCTGGTTGACTGTGTGATGAACCACAGCAATAATAATAATGACAAGTATGCTACTTATATGCAAAAGTAAGCCTTTGAAGCTAGAGGACCCATTAAACTACTACCTATGGGTAGTTCAACTATGGGTAGTTTCAGGCTTTGGGGTACCTGTCTCCTTTCTCCTTCTGCTATCTCTGATTTTTCTGATATAAAAATCGACTTGACTGGCAGCCCAATTACTATCCTGCCAATCACACAGCACCCTCCATAAACTATTTGTAGGCATAGGGGTGGCATGTAATAGATGCACATTTCTGATTTATGCCTCCATTGTCCATCTACTGCTGCCCTTAGACTGCCTAAAGTAGGGGCCAATCATAAAGAAAAATCCCTAGTTCTTATATGCATTTAATAGGAATTGTTTTCAGACTGTTTGCATTCTTTGGCTGTGGAAACCTATTTTACATTCAAGAACTATATAGATATAGACATGACTTCTCTGCAGATATTTTCTAAATGAACATTATTATATCTCTTTACCAAAACCCAAGTCATAGCATCTTTAACCTAGAACTAATACTTTTTATTAGGCAGTTAAGCCTTTATTTCTACATCTCATTATGATGGCTGAAAAAAGTTTTATATTTTTGACTACTGAAAGCATTTCTTTTCTTATAGGCTACCATAGAAGTATGATCTGAGGAATCACCTCTACTCATAATAGGTATTTTTCCCCTGTCCTACACACATATCCCAAAATCAGAAGCTATCTCCCACTCATCTCAACCCACACATATTCTTTCTTCCAAATACATGCACTGCAGACTTTCATACACCTCCAGACTGTAACTACTAAAGTTCCAGACATATTTATAATTCCCAACGTGGTCACTCATGAATCATTTACATCTCTATTTTGTCTGAAAAAGGGCTACGAAAGACAGCTAAGAGATTTTTAAAATCCATAATAGAAACATAAATAACAAGCAGAGTTAGATATTAAAATATGAAACAGCAATTTGTATCCTATATGCCACAGCAAAAATACCCCATAAATCATATTAATTAAATTCAGAATCAAACACAACTTACATCAGACCAGAAGCACTAAACTCATGAGGGTTTGGTTTTGCTTTTGCCTAGGACAGTGATGGCGAACCTTTTTTTGCTCGGGTGCCAAAAGAGCGCACGCGTGAGTGATAGCACGCATGTGTGCCCACACCCATAATGCAATGCCCTCCCCCCTGTGCATGTGCGCACAACCCCCCATGCTGCCCCCCCCCGCCCACGCGCGCCGGCCTCACTGAAGCCCCCGGAGCCCGTGGATGGCAAAAAACGGAATCCAGCTGATTTTTGGCCTTCCGGAGAACGGGGGGAGGTCATTTTCGCCTTCCCCAGGCTTCAGGAAAGCCTACGGAGCCTGTGGATGATGAAAAATGGACCCAATGGGCCTACCGGAAGATC
>QLTV01002260.1:1164322-1180996 GCA_003457575.1 Thermophis baileyi
GAATTAAATGTTGAGTGAGCTGAAGAAGCTTCTTGGATGAGAAGCGAAATGTCTTCAAAAAAAAAACCAGGAAGTCCAGTTGCCTTTTGAAAAAAAAGCACCTTTGGGTTTCAGAACAAACTGCCAAAATTTACTTTTTTAAAAAATGGAAGTCATTGTATCCAGCATTACTGACTTCCCAAAAATTACATTCCACACAGTTTAAAGACTACATGAAAAATGCATTATGATAAATTATTTGCATCTTGAATGAGAAGCGAAATATCTTAAAAAAAAAAACCAGGAAGTCCAGTTGCCTTTTGAAAAAAAAGCACCTTTGGGTTTCAGAACAAACTGCCAAAATTTACTTTTTTAAAAAATGGAAGTCATTGTATCCAGCATTACTGACTTCCCAAAAATTACATTCCACACAGTTTAAAGACTACATGAAAAATGCATTATGATAAATTATTTATAGTACCACACTGTTTATTACAAAAATGTGGCTACTTATGGTCAATCCATGTGCAGGTATTTAGCCTGATGAGGGGGCATCACAGCACCAAAACAAAAACTATCTGATGTGTTAAAGATTATAAGCAGTTCATTAAAAGACTTTTATACTGTTCTAATAAAATGTATTTGTAGTTATTAAATTCAAATATACTTAAAATATTTGAATATTTGAATTCAACTCAAGTCTACTTATAGAAGAGGATGGAGAAATGAGACAAGATTTGACAATGATATTGGGAAACCAAATGTGGAGAGTGTGTGAAAATAGCAACATATATTCACAAGTTTAACTGAATTCAAGCAGGAATGGCTCTTTTACATATCAAATGTTACAAAACCAAACAAGTGTAGATATTTAGAGTCTGGTTTGTAAGATGAATGGATGCAAATACAGAATCAGAAACATTTCTTAATATATTTGTTGCGATCAAAAGCCAGGGTACAATGGGAGGGAGGAATATAATTTGTAGTTTTTAATACTGCTTTGGTAATTTTTAGTCTTTTATATTTTTCATGTTTTTTTCTTTTCCTTTTTTTATATGAATAGCCTTGATTGTTATTTATTATTTATTATTATCACCTTTATTATTTTAATAGAAATTCATTGGAAATTAAAATTTCATAATTTTATAAAATTATGAAATATAAAATCTACATGGTATTACTTGTTATTATTGCTATTTGTATTCTATGTGGACTTTAATAGTGATTTGGGAGATCAAAACTATTCAGATGTCTTTAACACTTATAAATAAAGAAAAAATGTAACTTCATCATGCTTTTAAACTGCTTGCTATTTACCTGATCCTATTTCTATTTTCCCCCCGTTTCTTCCTTCTTGTTTTTACAGGTAGTCCTCGACTTACAATGGTTCATTTAGTGACCGTTCAAAATTACAACAGCATTGAAAAAGTGACTTATGACCGTTTTTGACAGTTACAACTTTTGCAGCATCTCCATGATCATGTGATCAAAATTCAGATGCTTGGCAACTGGTTCATATTTATGACTGTTGCTGTGTCCCAAGGTCATGTGATCAATTTTTATGAACTTCTGACAAGCAAAGTCAATGGGGGAAGCCAGATTTGCGTTATAACCATGTTACGAGCTTAACAACTGCAGCGATTCAATTAACAACTGTGGGCAAGAAAGGTTGTAAAATGGGGCAAAACTCACTTAACAAATGTCTCACTTAACAGAAAGTTTAGGCTCAATTGTGGTGGTAAGTCAAGAACTACCTGTACACACATGCACACACACACACACACACACACTTTTTAAAAAGTTCTATTAAAAGAAGGGGAAGTGGGAGAAGTAATCACTTTGGTCTAGTGGTTAGGGCATCAGGCTACAAAACAGGAGACTGTGAGTTCTAGTCCCACTTTAGGCATGAAAGCCAGCTGGGTAACTTTGGGCCAGTCACTCTCTCACAGCCTAACACACCTTTGTTGTTGTTTTCGTACAGAAAATAGAAGGAGGAAGGAGTATTAAATACATTTACCACCTTGTGTGATTTATAAAACAAAACAATCAAGGTGGGATATAAATAAAATAAAATTTAAAAAGGTAATCACCCTAGAGAAAGAAAATTCTGATCTGAATTATGGCTATTTGGAGGATAGGCAGGGCAGGGTCTGGTATACATATCTGACAGCGAAGGCATTTGGGAGAAGTAGATCCATATTGGGAAAGAGAATTAGTCTGGCATGAGAAATGGATGCAACCTCATTCTAAGAAATCCAAAATTAGACAGAAAATACTGAGGTGTCCACTTTTTATCAAAGAAAATGATAGATGAAAAAAATGTTCTATGAAAATAATTATCTTGGTGCATTTATTTTATGTCCACTGCTTTGCAATTTCTGCCATTTACAAGGTCTATTTGTCATGTTACACTAATCTGAGGAATCACTGCAGTTAACATTCAAAGCAAAGTGAATCACTCTGGCAACATCCTTTTTATCTGGAATTATCTATTTTGCTATGTGTTATACAGAAATCATGTCAAACATTTTTGTTTATTCAATATTTCTTGTTCATTTTCTATTGGTGGTAGTGACAATGCAGAATTAAGACAAATAAAAATATAGAGGATGTCTATCAAATTAGCATTTTATCAAAATGTAAAATGATAAGTGTTGAAAAACTGCTTTTTAAAGCAAGATTTAAACTTTCCAAATTGTTCACACAAATGCTGCTGATATCTCATTGTACTGGCCTGAATTTGTCAATTTTTCTTTAAATCCTGAAAGGACAACTTGGATTTTAAGGAGAGTTCCCTAACAATTCCTGCACTATTATAAAACTGTGTTTTCTTTTGCTTTGTTTTTAACATGCTCTTTCTGAATTTACCCTACTAACAGTATGCAAAATATACCTCAAAATGCTTGCTCTAATGGATTTGTACTACACAAAAACAACACAGATTGAACCACTATGTCAAAAAAGTTCACTCAAAGTAGTAATTAAAGGCCAGGAAAGCCAAGAAATAATTTGCAGAAAATAAGGCTGCAATCTTTAAGTGTTCTTATACTGGAAACATTAAAATGAAAAATTGGGAAGAAAGGTACTGTGCAATGGTTAAATTAACTTTAATTGCAAAGAAAAAAGCTGATACATAGGAGTTTAGGAAATGGGTTGCTTACACGCATCCTTCAGAAAGGTATAATTATGTTAACCATGATTGGCCCAGACTAAAATGTTGAACAGTATGATATTAAGAACTCAATGTGGTCCCACTGGCATTGCTCTTGAGCCTTGGTGGCACAGTACTGCAGGCCACTTCTGCTGACTACCAGCTGCCTGCAATTTGGCAGATCGAATCTCATCAGGCTCAAGGTTGACTCAGCCTTCCATCCTTCCATCCTTCCATCCTTCCGAGGTGGGTAAAATGAGGACCCAGATTGTTGGGGGCAATATGCTGACTCTGTAAAACCGCTTAGAGAGGGCTGTAAAGCACTATGAAGCGGTATATAAGTCTAAGTGCTATTGCTATTGCTAAAATGTCCACGGTCACATAGAAAGAGGCAGAAACGTTATCAGGAATGGTAAAAACAACTATCGCCCACAAAGCAACAGTAATAAAGCCATAAAAAGCAAAGAGGATATGGCATAAAGGAGAAAGCTCTCCAAATCAGTTAGCAAGCCGGAGGCTGAAGGCTGCCTTGGGGATGCATAGCTAAGGAGGCCACTATGCATTCTGAAGGTGGACAGGCCTTCTCTGCCAAAGCAGGTCTCTCACCATATTTCTGTCCCCAACAGTAGCATCCAAAGGCGTCAACTCACAGATCTGCTAAGAAAACACTGTAAACTACAGTTGGTTTACAGCTGCAATATCCCAGATCTGACTAGTAAAGCATAATCTGGAAAGGCAGGTAAACTATCCATTCTGGAAGACAGCGGTTCCTATCTCGATGGCATCCGATTGGGAAAAGCTGAGCACCTCCACGCTTAGAGTATGTTTCCAAATATCAAGTGCTAAGGACAAAAATTGGGAAGGCCACCAAACGCATCTTTCTGAGCTTAACTTGCCCTGAAAAGGTATGTGGGGCTTGCTGTTTTGCACCGCATATAGGATTGCTTGCTGCTAACCTAGGATGACCAGTAACTAGAAACTGCTGCATCTTTTGCTTGAAACTGATGGGAGTACCTTTAACTACAGCACAAGTGGGGATGTAACGAAAGAGTTAATGCAAAACAACTCATGCGTTTTCCACAGTAAGCATAGCCCACAGCCAGGAATGAGAGGTCCAATTGTACATGATAAGTAGAAAGGCTCCCCATCTGTCAATGTCTTACTAATGATTTGTTCAATAAGCTATGGTTCATGTTCAGAAGCACAGATGAAGCACTAGCTTAATGCATGACATACACACTGAAAAATGTAATGCCAGTTTAAGCATCCTTTTAAATAAGGATACAAAAGTGCTTTACCTTCATAAATTCAAGTAGACGGTTCATCGAGTAATAATAATGCAGGTTTTAAACAGTCGATACAGTATTCAACTACTTCTATCCATATTAAATATGTAAACACATCGCTTGTTTTTCCTTTATATTTCCATTTAAAAAAAGAAGACCTCAATCAGCTAAATTAAAGCCAACAATACCATCAGTGAGAGCATTTATTTCAAATCTCATTTTATGCATGGTAATCACTTCACAATTCTGGACTGGCATCAATGGATTAATTTTTGATTGAATGGACACATGGGTCTTCAAATACATATTAATCTCAAGAAATCAGGAAGCCATCTAAAATTTCAAATGATTACATGTTTTAAAATCATTAGCAGAAAAGTCATCAGTGAAATGAATCCAAATTTAAATCTGCTAAATCTACTAGGACCTTTTTGCTTTTAATACCTGCTGGTAGAGTAATGTCCCTTTGATGCCATTTCCAAAAGCTGCTTAGTCTCTTAATCCTAAAGCTCGTGAAAGGATGCGTTTCACATATCTCCTTGCTTTAAAAATGTTTCCCTGGTGCACGTTAAATGTTTAAAGCCTTGACTTAACTAAAATCAACACTGTCTTAACAATAAGACCGAGTTTTAATATGAACCAGGCTTCTCTATTTTCATTATGAAACCTAAGCACTGGGAACTTGTTTATTAGCAGTTCCTTTAATTTTCCAGGTGTGTTTGGATCATTCTGACTATTATCTCCTTAGCAGAAACCCTCAGGGAGTTTCCAGGTGAGGTTTTTACAATGCAATCATCCTGCATCAAACACAAGATTTTATGAGGGGGGACGTCCAAAACGTACCACCTGCTTTTCACTGCTAACAATTCTATGCTTGTCCTATTTCTTTCCTACAGAGAAAATATGCCAAGGGAACAAATGAAGTGACAGGTGCACAAGACCCTTTGATGGAATAGGTGAGGAGCCAAGCAGCAGAGAAATCTTGTACTCTGACAGCTCAATGTAACCTGACTGGATGAAATGTTCCCTCTTCTCATTCTCTGCTTGACTATCACATCTCTAACTATCTCAGTGAAAGTTGATTTGTATCAGAAGTGCAGTATTCATTCATTCCTTCATTCCAAATATTTGTATAGCTGCCAATCTTAAGCACAACTCTGGGCAGCTCACAATAACAATAAAACCCAAAGCTATAAAATCATAAACCATTAAGTCACAACCACAGAATCATAAAATCAAAACCCAGTGTGTTAGTCATCTTCTTGGGATGCTCCACAACCTGCTCCAGATGCCTTCATTCTATCTCAGTGCCTGGTAAAAAGCTGGTTTAGATGGCCTTACCAAAAAAGCTAAAAGGATGGAGGGACTGCTGAATCACCAGGAGGGGCAGTCACAGGAAAGACAGTCAAAGGGGGAGGGGGAAAGAAATAATGTAATCTGTAGGATTTGAGACTTCAGTATTGCCTTAATGAATGATGTAGTTCTGTAGAATTAAATCAGGAACATATAGACACTTTGACAATTATACCATACAGTCTTTTTTGGGGGGGATTTAACACTTATGCTTGCACCTCATGGCAAACTTTCCCAGCTTAAAACTTTCCAGCTTTGTTGGAACTGCAGCTCTCAATATTCCTCAATAGCATGGACTTTGGCCAACACACTTGGAGAGCATGATATTGCTGCCTATGACTGAAGGAGATGACCAGGCTGAGCCTGAGGGTAGGGGTCAAACACATGAATCAGTTTGGAGTCACCATGCCCCCATAAGAGACCTAAGTGCATTCCCCCTTGAAGACTCTTATCTGGTGCCAATTTGCCTTGACCATTAGTAGTTCAATAGTTCAGATTATTTCATACAGTAGAATGAAATAAACTCGTAGTGCTTTTGAACTTATCCTGGCTCCTGAGTTCTTTGACTTCAATGACTTTTCCAATGAGAACATACAGGTCTTATATTATAATAGCCATACCTCATGACGTGACATGATCAAATGAAACTTCAGGTTTTTCTGTTCAGGGAAATGATCTAATTCTCAGATCTAATTCTCAGATCAGGGGCAGGGATTCCCTGCCCAAAGCAGTTTCCTGTGCCTGCTTAGTATTTTCCCATACAGAATTGATTTATTCTATACTAGGATTGCAGCTGGAAAGAAATACAACTTATTTGGGTTTGCTATTAATGTCGCTTTGAACTTTAATTCTATTTATTTTTCAAGATGCCTTGATCAAATGGTTAAAAGGCATCCATCCCAGAAATGTACATACATACATACATACATTTTGGTTTAGTAGTTGAACCACTTAAACATGTGGCTTAAAATTTAGTCTAAATGAACATGATGCGTATCAACAACCATGTTGTTTGACCAAACTAGATGTCAGGGAGAAATAACACATCAACTCACAGCACATCCCCAATGTCAAATTGTGATGTCTGAAACTGCGAGAACAATGATAGCTAAATGAAAAAGAGAAGTAGTTCAGGATTATATTAGGACAACTTGCATTACGCAGAACAAGATTCCTCTACCCAAAAGGCATTAAGAGGTGCAAATTTGTCAAGGCAACAAAATATGGCTTTCAAGACAAGCTAACAAATTCACACTGCCCTATGCCTTCAATTTTCACAACGCATATTGCAATGAATTTCAGATGAGTACATCGTCAACATAATGTGGTTTATTAAGGTTTAGGGCAAGGCCAGGATTTCCATCTGTATGAGGGAGGGAGTGTATCTGTAGAAGTAGCATTTTTGTCCTAAAACACAGTGCAGAATAAGGCCTAAAAATATACTCTCCAACCTTTCCATGACCTTTCTAAATTTTCGGTGAATCACTAACAGAGAGAAGTAATTAACTACATTCTAAGAGCCTAATGCGATTATCCATTATACTGTAGCATCAGTGGAGCTACAGTCTCTCAGCCCAGAAAATATCTCACCCTCTTGCAGATTGAGGGATCAGGCCCTGCTTCCATCACTTACACCAGAGGTCCGAAACTTCCAAGAGCCCCCAGGCATGCGGAAAGCTACACTCCAAAAATGGATGGGTTCCTATTCTGGGAAATGCTTTGGGAATATTAAGGAATGAAATGGCTGCCTTAAGCATCTATAAGACTTAACACAATAATTTGGCCCCTTAATATCCTCCAAATCCTTTTTTAAAATGCACACATACAAATCCCAACCCAAAGCAAAACAAAATTCAGAGGTGATCTGGAAGCCACAAAAAAGATACCGCAGGGTCATGTATGGTCCCTAGGCTTTGGGTCATATTTACAGTTCTGACTTACAGCAAACCACTTTAAAGGAAAAGTTTGACCGCTCACCATCCCATGTTCTGTTTCCTAAACAGTCTGAGACCAGGAAGGGCATAAAGGGTGAAAGACAGTCAAGACAGCAATGAATGGTCTCAACTGAAATGTCAACAGATACAGCAAGATATAAAGGATCAAGATGCCTGAGAAGAGGAGCAGCTGGGTTGAGCTCTCTTTGCAATAAGTTCCTAGCACAGCATTGCACTGCAGTCTCTCAGCAGCTTCCAAGCTACAAAAAAGAGTGACAAGGCAATATTCCAAGAGACAAAGAGAAAAAAAGTGGCTGTTGAAAAGCCAGCGGTAATTCTTTTTTAATCAGGGGTATGCTTCAACAAAGATGACACATAACACATACTTCAACTGATATTTAGGTTTCACTCAAGCCATTCATGCACCGATGGGTGTTTCATACGACCTTGTTCCTCTCATCCAAAGAATGAAAACAGCATTGTCTCTTCAAGCTGGGTCCCTTTCATACAGCCGTGTCTATGTCACAATGCTTGCACAAAAGGGGCCACACAGCAGGACACCGCTTTTAGCATGCTTCCCCACTTGCTGATGAATCTCTGCTACCATAGAGAAGCCAAGTCCTATGAATATTTAGTTAACAAAGATGTCGTATTTATTTGGCATGGCTTATTCTCAAATATATGTGTGCCTCAATTTGGAACGTTCCTCTGAATGGATCGTTCTGGCAACACTTTCATATACAATGAGTTTGGAGCAAGAGACAGACCATGGCATGTTAATCCGTTCCTTTCGTATAGTCCTTCTCCCTTCTGGTCTGATAAATCTCTTTGAGCTAGAATTGCCAACAGCACATGGTTAAAACATACAGGCTTCTACCCATTACCTACCCATTCACTTACTCATTAAAGTTGTGTTATTAAGATCCAAAGCAGCACAGGTATCACAGAATCATCTTCACCAAGTTGGTGACTTCCACATATTAGACTTCAGCTTCCATAATTTGGGTAGCTATGCTATATTCAGAGAGTCAATTGGTCAACACAAGTAGGTGTCATCAAGCTGAGAAAGTTTGTTTTTTTAAAAAATTAGAAATGTAAGAAAAAAAGGAGGCTTCTGAAGTACCTTTAATGTTCCCATGGTCAGGGGAAAAGGTAAATGTTTATCGATGTTCTAGTACTATATGTACTGGGACTCGAATCATCATCTAAATACTTTTTCCATTAGTGAAAACATACTTCAGACTTCATCCCTGTAATCAGATGCTCATTTCTATGGATACTTGCTTCTTAATTGCCAAGCAGGAGCTGAAATACAAAGGATTTAAACAGAAGTTCTATTTCTAATAGGAAGTGAAATTAGTTACAAGTACAGTATGGTTCATATTTATGTTGCCTAAGAGCTCTTTCCCAGAAACAAAATAACCATGTTTTGTTAGAAGCTGACATTTGGAAACTTGCATGAATTACATCAGTTTTCCATTTTTTAACTGAAGGACTAAACTGAAGATGAGTGAGGCAGACATACCTACTGAAGTACTATTCATAAAAGTGGAGTTACAGAACTTCAAGCTTTTATAGTAAACAAACATTTAGTTCCACTGCACATATTACTTAGAATCTCCTTTAATTGTAACCTCGTAATCAGGAAAAGCATTAAAGCTCAACTAAGCCAAAGCAGTAGCTAATACCATTAAGCAGGAAATCCAATTAAGCTATTTTCAAGTCACCCTTATCATTAGAGATCAAAGTAAGATCTGGTGTCCAAATCTGAAAACAAAGAGCATTAATTGCTCAGAAATCCTCCTGAGATTGGTGCCCAAGCCTTAGATTCTGCTATAGATACTTCAATAGGAGTTTCAGGAAACAAAATTACATTTAAATGCTCAAAAGGAAGCCTCATCTTAATATTCCAATCGTACCTGACATGATTTTGTCATTCCTGACAAAACCGATTAAAAATATTACTGCATGAAAAGGTTGGTTGTTACATTTGTTTTAAACTATCCCATCAAAGTTCTGCTCAGGTAACTTTATGCAATTAAAAGGATCCTTCAGCAATTGTTACTGTATATTCCCAATTTTAAAAAGCCAATGGAAAATCATTCTATACTCAAATACACATAAAGACACCCCTAAAATTTTATTTTATTCAGTTTCCAAGATATTGGCTGACATTGGGCATGTAGAAACAAGTCACTTTCATTTTCAACTTATACTGTCATTATGCAGAAATAAATCAAAGTGCCCATTCATTCTAAGCCCAATTATTTTTTGCACTTATACAAACAAACCAGATGGCAACATCTAGTATTCTGAAGGAACAGAGGAAGTATATATCTAATTAGGGGCGCTATATAAATGCTAGCAATAGAAATCTGTATGTTGAGAAGTACTTGTAGAAATAAAACAAGTTTAACATTATTTATCTGAGTTAAGTGCCCTGAGACTCCTTTGGGTGGAGTCATGCACAGGATTGCACTATTAATCATTTTAAACACATTCTCAGTATTGATACTTGAAATGAACGAAACCATGTTACTTAACCCTAGAATAGGACACCAATAAACTGAGGTCTCAGATCTATTAAAATTTATACTATAATTTGAAACAGTAAAGATTACAGCCACTCTGCAATTCCCACAATCCCCTAGCTCAAGGAGCCAACAAAATGCCCTTCGAAGCTTTGCTAACACAAGACATCTTTCTGATCCCATCAGCAATCATGATCAGCAAGCAAATCTTCTCAACAGAGAAGCCACAATGTCACAATGGAAAGAAAAACAGAAGGGTTTTGGTGGGGAGGGAGGGGGAAGGGTTTTAAAGTTTTGTAGGTTTATCTTTAGGTAAAATTGTATAGATCTAGTCAGTTTCGCCAGATGGACAGAAAATGGGTTGAAAACACAAAACTTCACGAACTACAAACTGGTTAGTCCCTATGCTGCTGCAAGACTACTCAACACCTCTCCCTTTCCAGCTCCTCTGAGCAAGGAAGGACACCTAGAAAGCCATCTTCACCTGCAGACAGCCATCAACTGCTGAGCTTGGTCTATTCAGAAATGTGTCTAATTTATTTCACAAATCTCTACAAAACCTGTTTAGGTTGCCTTTGGAGATCATTATTAAGCTGTCAGAGGACAGGCCTTTTATCTTGATTAATATTTTCTGCCTGTATTACCAACTTTCAGTTATAGATAGGACATGTGGCACATTTAAAGATTCATGGCCTGTGCTTCATTTAGTGAACTATTCTCCTGCATGATATTATGTAATATGTACCGTAATAAATAAATAATATGTGATATTATCCTGCTGTTTCATTCTATTCTGCATCCTATCTTGCCCAGCAGAGTTCCATTTTGTACATAACATTTACTAATCCTTTTGGCCTCCTAGCATTTTTGTTCTCTTAAGTGCCTCAGTAAATTTTCTTCAGTAACCCTATTGGCATACTGAAGTTTGGAAGTCAAGGCCAATCAGAATTGCCTATCTCAACTATAGTTCAATTTTCTTCTGTCACTAAAACATGTTGCATTTGTTGCGTACATTCCTCTGTCTCTCTTCCTACCTGGGAACCAAAATTAATTATTTCCATTGGTTCCTGGATTTTCTATGTTTACCTATAAACTGGGCACACATGAAATTAAAAAAAAATCCCTTCTCACCCCTATGGGTGGATGTGTCTTCCTCAATCTGGTTTCCTCTATCAGAATCCTGGGAGTTTGAGGGTTCTGTACAGTCTCTTAGCTGTTCCTAACTCTACACTCTTCTGGACAGAGAGTTCTGATGATGTTTCTTGGATCTGTTAGAACCATTCTCCAGCTTGGGTGTCACAACCCCAAGTGGTTCTACCACCATTGGGACCACTTTGGCCTTTACTTTCCATATCTTCTCCAGTTCCTCCTTCAGGCCCTGGTACTTCTTCAGCTTAGACTCCTTCCTGAAGTTGCTATCACTTGGCACCACTACATCTATTATGACTGCTTGATTGGCTCTCTCTCTCTCTCTCTCTCTCTCTCTCTCCCTCCCTCTCTCTCCCTCCCTCTCTCTCTCACACACACACATATACACACACACACACACATTTACCATATCTGCTAAATTCTACAAGGCAAAAACATTTCTATCAAAACTAGTAATTTGCAATTAAATCTTTTTTTAATCTGCTCTGTATCTGCATTACTGAAGCTTGACAGTGTTCAGTACTATTTCATATTCTTACATTGAAGGTTTATGTTAAGAAGCAAGATCATTACAATGATTTCTGACCCCATAACTGGAAGGAGGAGGGGAGAAGGGGCCACACTTTCTAGGTTTATTTCACCCACCTTTAATTCAATGCTATGGCTCAGGTTGCCTCAAACAAACAGGTTTCACCAATACTTCACCAGCTAACCAATCTGTTCCAAAGACTTGGGTAAGCTACATGCCTTCTGATCTAGAAGATTACAGGAATTATGCAGTAATTCACATGTGTATTAGTGTAAAGTTACAATCTAGAAATTTCCAAAATGTAAAACATGTTTGGATGACTAATGCACATAATAGAACACTTAAACATAAAAATAAAACACTGTAACTTTCCCCAAAATTCAACTACCTACAAATTCTAGGCTATAGTTCCAACTCACCTGGAGGGCATCAGATTGGAGAATGCTGTTCTGTTATTACTTCCTTTCCATTATCTGACAGCATTCAAAATACACACAAAAAGAGGCTGCAGTATCAACCTCGTTTGTCAAAACATACGATCTTTACGCATTCTAAATACTTAAATAAATATGGTTTTAAATTCATGCCAAGAAAAACCAAAGCAAATCATACTATCTGATTTGTTCCTTCAAACATATCGGCTTTCTTTTAAGATCCTACCTCATAACCCAAACTCAATAGGTTACACATTAACAGCAGACCATTCAATGATTTTCAGGTGTTTTGGACTGAAATTCCAGTAATCCCTTGCACTGGTGATGCTATCTGGACCTCGTGGGAGTTGAATTCCAAAGCAATCAGGTTGACTATCCTTGGTATATATTTATGGCTATTTATTTATTACATTTCTCTAGGTTGCCAAAACTCAATTTTACAATTTTAAAAGAATGCATAATATAAAAAGAAAAACATGCTATTGTTAAGCTTGTGTCTTGTGCCATTTTTGTACTGTTCTTTGCGTTTAAATGTTTTTAACAATTGTAAACTGCCCAGAGTCAACTAGCTAAAATAACTAAGTGTATACAATATAGAAGATTGGAATCTCTTGGCTATTGACAAAACCCCGATGCCATCCTTTTCAACTCTCGAAAAATATTATGATTTCATGAGATACAAATCTGAAATCTGAAAAGTTACTTATGAGATAGCATTACATTCGTAGCCCAGAATGTGTTGATTGTGTTATATCTTTTAAAAAGTTATTTCTAAAAAAGAATGTGTGTGTGGTGTGTGTGTGTGTGTGTGTGTGTGTGTGTGTACAGGTAGTCCTCGACTTACGACCACAATTGAGCCCAAAATTTATGTTGCTAAGCGAGATGTTTGTTAAGTGAGTGTTGCCCCATTTTATGACCTATCTTGCCACAGTGTTAAGTTAGTAACCTGGTTGTTCAGTGAATCTGGCTTCCCCATTGACTTTGCTTGTAAGAAGGTTGCAAAAGGTGATCACATGAACCCGGGACACTGCAACTGTCATAAATATGAGTCAGACCAAGTGTTTGGATTTTGATCACATAACTATGGGGATGCTACAATGGTTGTAAGTGTGAAAAAATGGTCATAAGTCACTTTTCTCAGTGCCCTTGTAACTTTGAACGGTCACTAAACCGTTGTAAGTACAGAACTACCTGTACTGCTCTTAGCTTTATAGCCCTAGAGATTAATACATGTGTATAAATAAATAAATTAAAATTTAGAGCTCTCATTGTAATGGAGTAGAAAGGCAATAAACAAGAGCAATATAATCAGGGCTATACAGTTTACAAATATAAAATTCATTTCAATAAAAAATTGAAGTGCCTAGAAAACATATTTCAGTCTGGTCTTTAAGATTTATTTATTTGTGAGGCCTACAGTCCATTTTTACTTCAAGAAATAAAGCAGTTTACTCAGCTTTCTTCATAACTTGGAGAAATCAACTGTTCTGACAGATGATGACTGGCACAACTCAATTGATCCCCCGGGTCCTTAAAGTTTTTGAAGTCAGGAAGATAAAGCGGCTGCTATAATTCTATTAGAGACTATTCAATCAAAATTCTTGCAATGAAACCATGCGTAAATGTGTGCCTAATGCCGATATGCATTTAGAACGAGACTTTGAAAATTGCTTATTTCCAATGAGACTCTTCTACTATTTGTGAAGGTGTTTTGCAGAAATAGTGGGATAAGTTCAATGGGAGAAAAAGTTAGCTTTAGCTCTCTTCCCACTTATGGCTATAACCATGTTGCTTGTATCTTTACAATTTATATTGTTTTATTGTTTCCTAATATGATTTGATTGCTTCTTAGCAATCAATGACTATCACTAAGTGTTGTATCTTATGATTCTTGATGAATATATTTTATTTTTCCTTTATGTACACTGAGAGCATATGCACCAAAGACAAATTCCTTGTGTGTCCAATCACACTTGGCCAATAAAGAATTCTAATTCAAATTATTTTCTCCATTGAGCTCATCCCACTAATTCTGCAAGACACCTTTACAAATAGAAGAGCCCCATTGGAAATAAACAATTTTTGCAGTTTTTCCTCAGAGTTTATGACCTACTTATATCTAAAGAAGATTAGGGAAGCGATTAAAGAATTGATTTGAAATCTTGATCTACAAAGATACTTGATGTCACCCCTAATTTATTGATGTTAAGAGCAATTTTAAACTACCTATTTATTTGCTTGGCATTACTAAACGGGACAGAGGAGAGTTTTCACTTTGGGCAGATTTAATGCTATGTGACTGGTACTTTTAGTGAGCAGATACTTGAAAGTCACATATGAGAACGAGGAAAAAGACTGAGTCAGTGGAACATGTTGCATTGCTCCTTTTAACAGAGAAATACAAGCAGTGCCTGACGCATGTAAGCGATCTATTCCAGAAAACATTTTTAATCCAATTTTTTTGCTTAAACTGGACTTCAACCAACAGCCCTAAATGAGCAATGAACGGCATTGTCCTCCTTTGTGCTTTTTTTATGGTGTTCATTTCCTGCTCTAGATAATGAAGAAAAATCTCTTCCTTGTGGAGAAGGTATTCACCGTATTCTCTCAGCCAGCAACATTTGGATCCATATTTACTCCATCAAATTTATGTCAGAGGAACATCTGCACAATTTAATTACATAATGCATTTCATTGATGGATTGATCAAATTTATATACCTGCCCATCTCATGAGAAGTGAGATATTTAATATTTCATTAAGAATATGCTAATAAAATTAGAGTGGGGAAGACATATAGTATCCCCTGAGGTTTCTCAGAGTGGCCAAATTTTATGTAGAAACCAATTGGAGGCCTGTTCATCTATATAACTTATTTTAGCAATTGAAAGTCTGCTATAATTGGCAGGGATACAATCAATGTAAATTTGGTAAGTTGCAGTTTAGCCATTATGTTTAAATGTTTTATTGTTGGCTGTAGAGATACATGTGTATATAATGTATTATAAGTTTATGTCATGCTCTTCTTTCTTTCTTTCTTTCTTTCTTTCTTTCTTTCTTTCTTTCTTTCTTTCCCTTCCTTCCTTCCTTCCATCCTTCCCTTCCCTTTTCTTTCCTTTGCTTTCTTTCCTTTCTTGAAGAATAAAGTCACTTTGAACCATGAGATGGGCAGGAAATAGATGGATGGATGGATGGATGGATGGGGATAGATAGATAGATAGATGATAGATGATAGATAGATAGATAGATGATAGATAGATAGATAGATAGATAGATAGATAGATAGATAGATGATGATGATGGCCGTCCCAAAATCACCTACTGAGGTTCTACAGCTAAATATGGATTTCCTGTTGTAGTCCAACAGATTAATCATTCTTCAATACTAGCTATTGTGCCAATTTCACTCCTATGGGGTGGATATTGTTCAAACAAAACACTTAAACAGAGAATATTTTCCTTCTTCAAAAATATATCAGTTACTTGAAGACCTGTCTTATTGATTTAAAACACAGGCAAGACGCTCTGAAAAAAATGTTCCTTTGGATAATGCAGTACTAAATTGCTGGCTGTCAGGGCTATAAAGTTAAGCACCAACACCTTGAACTGAGTGTATGTAAGTATGTATTTTATTATTTTATTTTATTTTATTTTATTTTATTTTATTATTTTATTTTATTTTATTTTATTTATTATTTTATTATTTTATTTTATGTGACTGGGTGGCACACAACAATAAGAAATATCTGCCCCCCCCCCAATATCCCATTACACCATGAAAAAAGAAACACCTGACAATATATACAGTGATGGGAAAAAGTATTTGATCCCCTGCTGATTTTGTACATTTTCCCACTGACAAAGAAATGATCAATCTGTAATTTTAATGGTAGGTTTATTTTAACAGTGAGAGACAGAATAACAACAACAAAAATCCAGAAAAACGCATTTCAAAAAAGTTATATTTATAATTGAATGTACAAAATTATCAGAGAGAATAAAGACGGGACTATAAAGAATTCCATAGCAAAGAGGAGGCTTGCCATTTTTGTGAAGGCAGGCTGGTCTGCACTTGTTCCTTGTTTTGATAACGCCTATTCATTTTATCCATAGGAGAAATACTCTCACACCAGTTTGCATAAAACAGTGTATTTGTTTAGGCATATAGACCAAAGTATGTCCAAACTGATCTATATTGTTCTTAGCAATACAAGTCTTTTATATGTCCATTTTTTCTATCCTAGTAAGATAATTTCTATCTTCTGGGGTATTGGTTATCTCATCAATTTTGTTTATTGGCAAATTTTATAAGTTTTTCATCTAAGTTG
>QLTV01002260.1:1181498-1209553 GCA_003457575.1 Thermophis baileyi
AGGACTCTTCTCGTGAAATATCTCTGGACTCGTTCGATTGTATTAATGTCCGATATGCAGTGCGGGTTGCAGACAGATGAGCTGTATTCAAGAATTGGTTTAGCAAAAATTTTGTATGCCCTAGTTTGCAGTTCAATATTTCCGGAGAGGAAGCTATGTATGTATGTATGGATGTATGTATCTTTGTACAAAGCACCCCTGGTTGTCCTAAATGGTTACATGCATGCACACACACCTATAGCCACGTGTTTGTTTGTTTATTTATTTCCCACCTTTATTTATATAAATAACTCAAGACAGCGAACATACCTAATACTCTTTCCTCCTACTATTTTCCCCACAATAACAACCCGTAAGGGGGGTTGGGCTGAGAGAGAGCGACTGGTCTAAAGTCACCCAGCCAGCTTTCACCATCTCTCAGTTTCTAGTCTGGTGCCTTAACCACTAGACCAAACTGGCTTGTTGGGAAGGTCAGCTTTATAATCATTTGCAGCATTCCAGAGTCCTGTCTTCCTTGTACACCTGGCAGTTGTTCAGAAATGCAAAGTTCAATATATGCACCAATTGATATTGGAAATGCCTGTTTGCTGCAGTATTTGTACCACTGAAATTCTCTTTGACTAAGCTAGACCTCTGGCCCATCTAGTCTGTATTCTGATTGGAATTTTTTTTTTTCAAAATTGTAACCCACTAATTAAAAAATTCTTAACTGAAGATGAAACCCTACAAGCAAATCATCCACTTCATATTTGCAACATTTATATATTATCCAAATTTTAGTAGGAAAAAAACCCTACTACATTTCTGGCCTGGTACAGATACAGGGCAAAATCAGTAAGGCTTTTTTCACTATCAGAATGTTCTCCCGTATAAAAAGTATCACCTTTGGTACAGTGAATAATCTCACTACAAGAAAAAGATACCAATTGGAGTCAATGTCTATAAATAAGCTATGACCTCTTTAGCCTCTATTCACTGGAAAACAAGCTTAACACATTGAAGCCATGATTTTCTTGACCACAGTGCCTGTTTTGGTTTATCCTGGATTAATCTGAGACTTCAAAATATCTAAGGAAATTTGATTAAAAATAGAAAGAATTACGAGACATCATAGAACCAATTATATACTATCCTTAAGTGACTTCAAGTACTTTATCAGTAATTCTTGATAAATAAAAGAAGTGGAACCATTGACATCTTTCAATTTAGAATATATATTAATATTTAATACTACAGAGGGTAGAAACTGGAGTCTCTAAAACAGTGGTTCTCAACCTTCCTAATGCCGCGACCCCTGTCCCGCCGCCGTGACCCCCTCCCCGCCCCCTCCCCATGCGTGCGCATTGCCAGTCACCAAGATGGCGGGCTAGCACACGCTTAGGCGACCCCTGTGAAAAGGTTGTTCGACCCCCAAAGGGGTCGCGACCCACAGGTTGAGAACCGCTGCTCTAAAATATATACCCATGGCCTCCCCTATCTACTTTCAGGTTTAGCTCCAGAGAATAAGATACTTTTAGAAATGAAGTGCAAAATTTACCTTTAAGCAGATTTTTTTTCAGATCAATATAGGATGGCAAATCATGTCACTAAAAAAAAACTATTAATTAGAAGCTTGCTGCAAGTTCCAAATGGCAAATCTCTCCGGCAACCTTTACTACTTCAAAGACACAAGTATTATCATGCAAGTTTTATAGTCTCTGATAACTGCTATTTATATCTTAATAATATCTTTATGAAAGCTTTAATATCAGTGGTATTTGTTACATACTTTTTAACTGCACACAGAAGAGGGGATTGATTTATTCTCTAAGGCACCAGAGGGAAGGACAAGAAGTAATAAATGAAAGCTTATTAAGGAGAGATCCAACCTAGGAGGACAAATTTTCTGACAGTGAGAACAATTAATTAATGGAATAGCATGCCTCCCGGAGTTGTGGGTGCTTCGTCACTGGAGGTTTTAAAAAATAGACTGGACAACCACTTGACTGGGATAAGGCTTCTGCCTTGAGCAGGAGGTTAGACAAGAAGACCAACGAAGTCCTTTCCAGCTCTATGATTCTGTGTTCTGTGTTGACAGAATATGCCTAGAGTTTCTTCATATTTAAGTAGTGTAGCCTTTGTGAAAATAAATACACCATTGGGCTTTTTTATGAAGGAAAAAATATTTTAAACCACATTATTCTAGCAAAAGCATTTCAAAAAAGTTATTTTGTCTCACCAACATATTATATTATGTAAGATTCATCTATATTTACAAATGCAAAACCAATAGAATCAGATTGTTCTTATTTTGCCCTTTATAATGCATGAATATAAGCAGCATTAAGCACATTGTTATAATGGAACTGGGATCAGTACAAACAAAAGACCTCTATGTCATATATTATGTGACCCGTAGAGTTAGACAGTAGTCAAAACTGAATAGAAACAAATACAAGGGAGGATAGTTGGAAAGGAAAATAAATATACATTTCAATGTGTATTTCTTGTAATCATCTTCCAGATTATCCCTATTTCAGGCCCAGATCCGATTTACTTATTTTAAGGCATATGTAGAGGTTAAGATATACATCGTTCTACAATTAGCCAGTGATTGATGGGTCAAAAAAAAAAAACCCCAACAACCTGATCTGCAAGGTAACTTAATTACAATACTGAAACAGTAAAAAGAGATTCCATCAGGTTGTCCAAGTGATATTGATAAGAAAATTTATTATTTCACAAAACTGAGATCAAATCAAAGAGAATCCTTTATGTTTAGTTTATCTTATTGAATTTGTGTCCTTTTTCTGATTGTTTCAAAAAAATTGGTATATATTTGAATCATAGATAATGAAAGGAAGGAACTTACTTGTGATGGGTGTAGTTAAGGAGTTAGAGGGAGGGGCTGCATTCCAGAGGAGTAAGAGGCAACTAAGTCCAGATGTTATGTGTGAGAGAATGGGGGTGAAGACAGCACATCCCTGATAGTTTATAGCAGGGGTGTCAAACTCGCGGCCCGCGGGACGGATGCATCACATGCTGGCCACGCCCACCCCTTTTAGCGAAGGGGGGGGAAGTCGCAATGCGTCACGTAACGACAACGAGACGCCACAAGTTTGACACCCCTGGTTTATAGAGTATAAGAATAGTCCTCAATTTACAACAGTTCATTTAGTGATTGTTCAAAGTTACAACGGCACTGAAAAAGTGACTTGTGGTCATTTTTCACACTTAGGACCATTGCAGCAGCCCCATGGTCACATGATCAAAATTCGGCAACTGGTTCATATTTATGACAATTGCAGTGTCCCGGGATCATGTGATCACCTTTTGCGACCTTCTGACAAGCAAAGTCAATGGGGTAGCCAGATTCATTTAACAACCATTGTTATTAACTTAACAGCTGCAGTGATTCACTTAACAACTGTGGCAAGAAAGGTCATAAAATGGGGCAAAACTCACTTAAATGTCTCACTTAGCAACATAAACTTTGGGCTCAATTGTGGCTGTAAGTCGAGGACTACCTGTATTATAGATGCAGATAGTAGTGTCCTCAATCTGGCAAGATTTTTGCCTATAGGTGTGAAGCAATGAAGAACTCGCTTGGAAGAATCACTCCATGTCGTTCTTGGTTTGAGGCGTGACCCTGCTTTAGAGAACCAGCAACAAATGCATTGCTTCCAAAATATGAGAATGTTACTGAGAATGCAGCCCCGTGTATTGTTCCAAGTGCTTAATTAAATCTTTTTTCTGTAACTGCAAATCCAGTCATATCAGAAACAATTGGGGTTTTCCTCTTGGAGACAGAAAGCATTATTACATCACAGAGGAAAATCCTTTCATTCTATTTAGCTAGTTCCTAATACAGATATAGATAATACATTTACTCTGCACAGTATGTGAGCTGTTGCTTAGTTATCAGCTTTATGAACTTCAGGAATCTGTTTAGGCTTGAGCACTGATTAACCTAACAAATGGACTAGTTTCTGCCCATTTCTTGCAGTCAGTTCAGCCCTACATGGCTATGCTTCTGCTACCTCCACTTTCAACCACTCAGAAAGGAAAAATTAACATTGATGTAGGTTTGTTGTAATTGCTATATTGGATATGGTTCCAAGATGGCATCTTTTTGATATTGACCAGGGCTTGAAAGGAACTCTGCTGCAATTCTAGGAATCTTATTTTTCTTTAGTTCTCTCGAGGCTACGTGTTGCATCTTTTTTCAGCTGTGGTGCAAATACAGTTGAATTTAAAGCAGAGGAGAGAGGAGAAACAGACTACTTCCTATTCCATTTCAGAAATTTATGCAAACTGGATATTGCATAACTGTCTTAAGCTTGTGGAATTCACTACACGTAGCCAAAATGTAGTAAAAATATTTGAAGAAAATGTTTCTTTTGGAGCTTAGGTGTTGTTTTACAACGGCTGTTTTCTGAGAGACGCTGTCTTGGATTACAGAGAAAATGAAGCATAATTCTGATAGGTCAACAGGGTAATGAGCTTCGGTGATAGTTAGGGCCAAGAACAATCACTAATTAGTTGCTAAAACAATGTGAACAAGGGAGAGATTAAGAACATGATGGACCCAAAGTTCTGGCTAGGAAGAAGAGAGAAGCGGGTGGCTGAAGAAAACCAAGTACAGAACTGAGAAAGAAGCAAGAGTTCCAGGCTGAGAGGATGAGAGGGTGCTTGAAAACCAGGAGAATGAAGAGAAAAAGACATTGTGCTTATAAACACTGGAGTTAAAGAACTTTGGACTTACCCGAACGTTCGTTCTATGTGCGCTGCTGGAGAGTCCAAGCATGGGTTAATTCTGTCTGATTGGCCAGAGACTGAGTTGCAAATTCTTTGGCCATGCCTCTTCCGCCCGGCTGAGCTCCAGTTTTTCGATGAAGACTTGGATCTTGAGAGGATGTAGCCAGTACAATGAAATCAACCACTCCTGGACACTGGACCAGTAAGGAACCAGGGTGGGATTGGACTCTCCTGCAGTGTACATAGAACGAACATTCAGGTAAGTCTAATGTTCTTTCTCCTGTGTGCTGCTTGGAGAGTCCAAGCATGGGATATACCCAAGCTAAATATCCACAGGGCGGGAAACAGGCTGGTCCAGGGTCCCCTCGACAGGAAGAACCCTCTGTAGTACTTGTCTTAAAAATGCCGCCTCAGCCGAGGCAAACATGTCCAATTTGTAATTCCTGATAAATGGCGAAGGAGAGGCCCAAGTCGCCGCCCTGCAAATCTCCTGAATTGAAGCTTGCATAGCCCAAGCAGCCTTGGTGGTGGCTGCGCTTCTGGTCGAATGGGCCATGATGCGGCCTGGTGCAAGCTGGCCTGATGTTCATAGGCCAATGCAATGCACATCTTTAACCAGCTTCTTGCCCATGGACGTCACCTTCTTGCCCATGGACGTGGGTTGAAACGATACGAACAAAGATTCTGTCCTCCTGAAAGAGGCAGTTCTCCTGATATACTTGTGAAGGGCTCTGCATACGTCCAAGGTATGCCACCGCCGTTCTCGAGGATGGCTGGGATTTGGGCAAAAATCCGGCAAGATGACCTCCTGGGCCCTGTGAAACCAGGAGTTAATTTTGGGAATGAATGTGGCATCCAATCGTAGAATAACCCTATTTGGGTGGAAGACGCACAAGTCTCTACACACAGAAAGGGCCACCAACTCGGAAATTCGCCTAGCAGATATGATAGCTATGAGAAAGGCAATCTTAAAGGTCAGCAGTTTGAGGCTGGCGGACCGTAATGGCTCTAACGGAGATGTGAGGGCCTGTAGAACTAATGACAGGTCCCAAGTAGGATATCTATGTACCGTTGGGGGTTGTAGGTTGGACACCCCTTTCAAAAAACTACGCAACCTTGGGTGTTGAGAGAGGGAGTGCATTCCCTCGCAGTTCAGAATTGTGGCTAAGGCAGCCACTTGCCTGCGTAGGGTGTTAGTAGACAATCCTTTATCAAGTCCCTCCTGAAGGAAGTCTAAAACATTTGGAACTGACGCCAATGTGGGGACTAACTTCTCCTTAGCGCACCAACGGCAAAAGGCAGTCCAGGTGGCTTCGTATATCCTGTTTGTCTAAGGTCGTCGAGAAGCCTGAATAGTCAAAATTACTCTCCCAGAGAAATGGTCTCTCTTCAGGATCTCCCTTTCAAGTGCTAGACAGCCAACTGGAGCCACTGAGGCTCCAGGAGGTTCACGGCCCCCTGGCTGAGGGAGATCCTGTCCGGGGGTATCCTCCAGGGACGAGAGATGGATAGGCTCACCAGGTCAGCAAACCACGGGCGCCTGGGCCAGTGGGGTTCTACAAGAAGAACCTCTGCCTCCTCTGCCAAGATCTTTCTGATGACCCTCAGAATGAGAGGTGTTGGAGGGAAGGCGTATAAAAGGCTAGGAGGCCATGGACAGCAGAGGGCATTGGTCCCCTCAGCCCCGTGTGTCCGGAACCTGGAAAAGAACCTTGGAAGCTGAGTGTTCATTGGAGTGGCAAACAAGTCCACACTTGGATGGTCGAATTTCTCTGATAGTCACTGAAACAGCTCTGGGTGCAGGCGCCATTCGGACTGGTCGATGGTTGACCTGCTCAACCAGTCCGCCTGAGTGTTGGAGACTCCGGAGATGTGCTCTGCTCGTAAGGAGAGTAAGTGCCTCTCCGCCCAAAGGCCCAAGGACCCCGCTTCGTGCATCAGGGCCTTGCAATGTGTGCCTCCCTGTCATTCACATGTGCTTTGGTTGTTACATTGTCTGTCAACAATAAAACATGATGACTTGACAACGTCTCTTGAAAATGGCGCAGCGCCAGATGCGCCGCTCTCAGCTCCAACCAATTGATGTTTTGAAGCTCTTCCGGGGACCACCGACCCTGGGTTACCCGGGATTGCAGGTGGGCACCCCAGCCGAAAAGGCTGGCATCCGAGGTTATGATCATACGGGTGGGCTCCTTGAATAGACAGCCTTTTTCTATGGCTGCTGATGTCCCCAGTCTAGGGATCGGAGCACCCTCCGAGGGACCCTGATTCATGTGTTGGAATTGCTGTTTCCTGATCTTTGACTTGGCAGCAGGAGCCATTGCAGGGACCGGGCATGCAATCGCACCCAAGGAATGATCACCAGACAGGAGATCATCTTCCCCAACAACTGGGAAAGAAGAATCAATGGCACTAGTCGCAGTGATCTGACTTGATCCACCATGGCCCTTATGCTGGATCTGCGCTCTTGGGAGAGGTAAACCTGACAGGTTTTGGTATTTATCACTGCTCCCAAATGGATCAAACTGGTAGAGGGCATCATGTGACTCTTCTCCAGGTTCACAGAAAAACCGTGGTCCTGGAGTATCTGGACAGTAATGTGAAGGTCCTGTCTCGCCTGAAGTGGTGATGACGACTGGATTAAAATGTCATCCAGATAACCTTGCGGTCTGATGGGTCTCGCTCGAAGATGAGCTGCCACCACATCTAGTAGTTTGGTGAAGGTTCTAGGAGCTGATGAGAGGCCGAAGGGCAGAGCCCTGTATTGGAAGTGGAGCCCTGCATAAGAGAACCTGCCTTCTGTGGGATGGTCGGATGAGAACATGGAGGTTAGCCTCCTTGAGATCTATTGATGTTATGAGATCTCCCTGTCTTATGCAACCCAGAATGGTATGTAGGGATTGCATTTTGAAGTGTTTGTATGTTAAATGTACATTGAGCTTCTTTAAATCTGGAATGGCTCTCCACCTCCCCGAGCTCTTTGGGACCAGAAAGAGGATTGAATAAAAACTGAGACCCCGCTGCCCCACTGGCACCGGCTCGATGGCCTGGATGTCCAGCAAGTGCTGGATCTCGGCCTCCATCAGAGACTTCTTTGTGTCCTCCTTGGGAACTGAGCATCAGATGAACCTTCTTGGGGGGGGGCGGAACAGAACTCTAGAGTAAGACCGAGCCTCACTGTTTGTAAGGCCCAGGCATCGGTAGTGGTCTCTTGCCATTGGCTGGCGAACATCCTTAAAAGGCCGCCAACGGGGACCTCGGACTGAAAGTCACTTTGTCCGATGGAAGGGCTGGTTGCTGGCTCCCCGAAAGGGTCGCCTGGTCTGAGGCTGTCTGGCCCTATCTCAGAAGGATGATCTGTCCTGCGAGCAATCCATACTCTGGGAATATGGTCTCTGATAGGCCGGGGCGTTAAACCCTGCATCAGAGGCCCGAAAGGACTGCCTGCAATAGTAAGGGGTGGTCCTTCGCTCCACCCTCCTGTAGATGTGAGGAAGAGATTTCCTCTTATCCTTACCCTCCACTAGAATAGGGTCTAGCACCTCCCCAAGAAGATTGCCTCCCTTGAAGGGGGCTGACGCTAGCCTCCATTTAGATTTCATATCGGCCTGCCAATGGTGCAGCCATAAGAGGCGTCTGGAGGTGACATTAAATGCCAGTGCCCTCGAGGCGAACTTGGCCGTGTTGAGGGTTGCGTCTGCCGAATATTCGGCGGCTGCTATCAATTTACTAATATCCTGATGCAGCCTGGTGTCCTCAGGGGATGCCCGGGCCTGCATTTGGCGCAGCCATATTAGTGATGTTCTAATGAAGAAGGATGCAGCTGTGGCTGATCGAATCGCCCATGCGGCTTCCTGGTGCGTTTTACGAGCAGACAACTCTGCTTTCCTGTCCTCAGTCTTTAGGCCTTCTGCCGTGTTGGAAGGTAGGATGGACGCTGTTGCCAGAGTGGCCAGGGGAGCATCCACAGTCGGTAGCTTCAGGAGCTCCTCTAGGTCCTGATCTATGGTGTACATCTTCCTTTCCATCCCACTGGGGGCAGTGATGGAGCCAGGCTGGTTCCACTGCCGTTGAATGACATCTACAAAAAGCTTAGGAGAAGGTATCACCTCCTGTGCAGTGACTGGCTCCGTGAAGAGGAGAGCACTGGGATCCTGAGGGGCTGTGGATGCGTCTGTCAGACCACTAGCTACCCCCATATTGGCCGTTGTCTTGGCCTTGAACAACAAGGTCTTAAACAAGGTGTGAAAAACATTTTTTTTCCAATGCTGTTGACATTTCCAACGGTCACTAAATGAATGTTTGTAAGTTGATGACTACCTGTATTATGAAATTGCAATGGGTAAAATTAACAATGTACCTCCAAAATAGTTTAACGAAGAAATATTTATTTATTCTGCAAATTTATTAGGCCACCCATCTTAATCTAGAACTTTTGAGCAAAAAGGAACATATAAAAATAACAAAACCAACAACAATAATAAAGATGCCAAGTAAAAATACTCAACTCCTGAGTTAACAAAAGATGTAACACAAATTGTGCTCCACTAACATCCTGGTCCTAAAGCATGAGGGAAATAATATTTTTTAAATGGCAACTTCTTTAATAAGAAAGGGACTGATTAAAAATAAAGTTACTTAAAAGTGCACCAATCTATGTTTTCCCATGGATTCCACATTTAACCAGGAACTAGGTTCTCTTATAAGAAAAAAAAATGTTTTATATGAACATTCATAACTAGCAGGCAAGACCATCCCTTTTTCATATAGAATTTTTCCAATAAGGAGTACAGTATTTGAGCATCAAGACATAGAAGTGAGAAATTAAAACCAAATCCAAGCCCTTTTCTCATTCGAGAGAGGGGGGGGAGGGGGGAGAGAGGGAGAGGGAGAGAGATGGTAAAACAAAAAAGCAATTACATAAATGAGAAAACATTATCTGAATATAAAGAGATGTAAAATGATTAAAATCCTTTCAAACGCACAGACCCGGTGGCATCACTGATAATAGCAAGGTTTTGAAAATGTAAATCCAGGACATGCCCTCCTTCAGAAGGGAGTTGATTAGGTTAATGTAATGACAGTGACACAGATGCCATTGTAGATCCTTTGAAAGGATGTTAAAAAATAATACTCACTTTAGTGCCACCATAGTACGCTTTGCTGATGCATGGTATTCTTTATCAGACTAAGCAGTTTATCGTAAGATTATAAGATTACTGAAATGCATCATGCAGACACAAAAAATATACAATAGATCTGAAAACAGTGGAGAGACAAGGTACAAAAAAGATACAAAATTTGAAGAGGAAATCCTGTGTAGCCCATTTATTTAACATACCGAGCATTTACTGAATATCTTCTTTGTAACAATTAGTAGAGTTTTCTTTTTCCATGCAAGAATAGAACCTAATTGCTTTTAATGTACTCCATTATGATTTGAATTAACACACCATATTATTTAAGCTGGTTTTGCTCAAATGGCTGCCTATGGTACCCCACTAGCTCAGAATTTTAGGATTCAGAGTCTCATCATCTTGAAAGTACCAGATTGTAAAAAACTAATTTAAATGGTAAAAATCATCAGGTTGGCCAAAGGACACTGAACTGAATTAAGAGAAGTTCTCTTTATTAAATGCTACTATTTTATGAAAATTGTCACTGTATTTTATCCAATATTTGTATTTGCTTCTTTATGGTCACTTTAGTTTTCCCTACTATACCAAGTTTCTAGACAATAGCTTTATTCATGCTGGCATGAGAATTAAAATAGGTTTTCTTAGGGGAAAAGTTTTCTGTACTTTGTTGTATGAGAGCCAACCTGAAAAAGTACAGTTTACATACAAAGAAATATAAATAACTTTAGGCTGAGTTTCTGTCCCCCAAGTTATTCCATTATTGGTAATCTATAATATCCCCAATACAAAACTTCACAAGATAAATATTTCACACAATAAAGGCTATGGAAGAAGAGACCTCAGTTCTCATCTGGGATCAGAATTGCCAATTTCTTACTCTCTGCACTAGGAAAATGGCCTATCTTTGTTAAAGATGACCTAGGAACTGTACTTACTTTAAGCCAAAAAGCCAAAAGGAAGCCCTCAAGCACTGTATGGGAACTGGGCTACAAATTCACCATTTCCAATTGCTCCCCACACCGGCTGCCCAATCCTTGCCTTGCAGATCTCCATCAGCAATACCAGGCAGGAATACAGTATATGACATGAGTATGGATCTCACTGCTTGCTTTCATCTTGATACATGCTCCACAACTTTTTCGGCTACTACAGGTAAGCATCTTTTCACACTCTCATTAGCTTCAGTGCTATAATGGAAAGACCTTAAATCATTTATTTAAGTATAAATAATATCCTATGGGGAAAAGAAGGCCTCCGTATCTCATAAATTTTATTATGGTATCTGCCTTATAATTCTTTGATGCCCTTGCCAGGGCAAATTATTTCTGATACCATCTTTTGTAGTTCCTAGCTACTATTCAAACCACTAAAAGATGTTGTTGGGGGAGGGGAGAAAGCTTTGAAATACTTAAATATGCAGTAGGACACTTGCTAATAATTGAATAGGTTTTACCACACGTTATTGTAATATATACTATTAAAAACACATGGAAGAAACCAAGAGAAGGAGAAACCAAAATCTGATTAATATCAGCTGTTTATTAAAGGCACATACAGTTTTGCTACCCAAATGATCAGCAAATTTTCCTATGAAAAGAAGTAATTCTGCCAAACCCGACATAAAATAGTACTATCAAAAGTCATCAGTTCATTGTTTGTCAACTGCGTTAACGTTTACTTTCACAACCCTATACTTCCTGTTTCTTTCATTTAAAAAAATAAGTTGTAGCATTAATAAGCACACTATGCAATTTCCACAGAACTCGGCGATATGTTTATATAGCAAAGAGGTTTACCCAGTTTTCATAATATCTAAATAAGAGGTTGTTATTGTTGTATCTGAAGCCTGCAACACAGGAGTAGGCGTGCTAATGCCCTTGCACAGATCTCACTTTGCAGGCATTCATCAAATTACAGGTAGTCCTTGACTTACAACAGTTCATTGAGTGACCGTTCAGTTACAACAGCACTGAAAAATGTGACTAATGACCATTTTTCATAGTTACCACATTTGAAGGATGCCCATGATCATGTGACCAAAATTCAGATGCTTGGCAACTGTTTCATATTTGTCCCAAGGTCATGTGATCACCTTTTACAAACTTCCGACAAGCAAAGTCAATGGGAAAGCCAGATTCACTTAACAACTGGGTTACTAACTTATGAACTGCAGCAGTTCACTTAACAACTGTGGCAAGGAAGGTCATAAAATGGGGCAAATGTTTGTTACAAACAAAACAACCATAAAAACCATTGTGTGAAAGTTCCCTTAATATGTTCTTAAAATTCCAAACACTTAATAGGTTCAAAATAATAGGCTGGAGTTGAGAATATCCCTGATGTAGTTAGACATAGTCAATTACAATATCATGTATAGGTTGACCAATCTCAGGTTACTTACGAGAAATCATTTTTAATAATGTGTACAAATTAAAACTACATTGAAATGTGACACGTTAATATCATAAATGAATCGCGTTGGACATGCCAAGCATTCTATTTAGTAAAGTTAAAGAAATGGAAAAAAAAAAGTCTTTCCCAATTTTGAAGATTGAAGTCTAGAGCCAATACAGTATCCTTCAAAAATATTCTGGCTTCATTAGAATTTGCCTGGCTTCATTAGAGATTGTGTAAGGGAGACAGATGTAACACAGCATGCTTGGAAAATGCTAGGTTGAAAAAGAGGCAGAGCCAATCTTCCAAACTAAGAAAATCCTTACTTTTACAGCCAAGTACACCCAATAACATTGCTTTTTGTCTTGGCAGAAACAGATGACATTATTATCCTATAGCTTTCTATAGTTTAATTTGCTTTGGTAATCGGGAAAATTAGATAAATTTAAATATTTATGGCTGTTCTGAGAGAAAAAAAATCTAGCCTGAATTCTAGGCATGAGATAGAATCTATTATACCTTATATAAATCACTATAATAATACAACCCCAACACCCAGGGTGAAAGGTACTTCCTTAGATCTTTCATCTATCAGTTGATCCAAACTCTTTGTTTCCATCCAATTTTTTTCATATCAGCATGTTTCCCCCAACTTTTACAGTTGAGTTTCCCCTTAAAGTCGATTTGGGGTAAAAAGTTTTTTTTAACTTTCCATAAAGTTCTGACATGGTTGTTTCCTGAGATACTAGAATTTTAGTAGATTTAAATCCTAATATTGCCCATCCAATCAAAGGTGCTAAATATGTATATTCCAAAGTTGTCCATATCAGAAAATTGACACCAATGACTGGCTTACAGTATTTAATACTAGCTGATACCCGTGCTTCGCTACGAAACTATGTGATGGGGCTTGATAAATTGACACTAAAAGCTTGAAAATTAATGAGTAGTTAAAAAAGGGACTGTATTATTTCGTTAGAGATGGTAAGCTAAGTTTCTGTTACAGATGAAGACATTATTTGCATAGCATAGACTTTAAATTCGTCCATCAGATAATTGCTCAGGACCTCCCTGTAAACAACATTCCTGGTTTTGCTCTCTGGCTGGAGGATGACCAGGCTGTCAGGTGAAATGACTCTGGAGCATGCCACATAGAACTGGCCATGGGAGAAACAGTCACTCGTGAGATGCACACCAGCCACTTTCAAAGTCTGTCCCTGTGCCTTATTGATGGTGATGGCGTCGCAAAGCAAAATTTATTCTGAATCTCCTCTGCTTTTGTTTTGCATTTGGATCAGATTTCTTTTCAGGTGGGGAGGAGGGAGTAGAACTCCTTAGCATCAGAGCTTGTTAATATTAATATAGGAAATACTCATGCTGCGATGGTCATTTTGAAAAATCCTTTCTTAGTGAGCACCTAGAAGCCAAGAGGAACATACGTGGCAAATTTCAAGTTTGTAGGCTTTACGGTTCTGGAGATTTCGTGATTAATGCGTGAGTGGTTTTCGGTTTTATATAGATAGAAGATTTGACATTAGGAAAGCATTATGATATAGCTTTGGAATTCCCCTCATTAATTGGAATTGCATTTTCTATAGAGAAATTCTCAGAATCGAGGAATGCCATAGAAATTTTCTACACAAAGAATTTACTTTTTGAAAATATTTTACAGATACATAAACTGAATATAAATTAATCTGGAAATAATATTCATTTTGAGAGCATTCAGTTTAATGATTCCCATCTCTCAATATCAGAAGTAAACTATATTTTTATTTATAATACATGTCACTAAACATATACGTACCTAAATGTTTAATGGATTTGGTGTAAATATGAAATTGATATTCCTGAAATGGATGGGTAACTCAATTTTTCACCAATTGGCATCAATTCTGATTGGGACCAGTCTATACAGTAATCCTGTTAAACTCATCTGCCCTTTGCATCAACACTTGGATGAGGTTTAGAAATAAGCAAAAGAAGGACGCCTGCAAATAAAACCAATTTGTCTTCAACTGAGTTACCATCACTATTATAGTTGTATTCTGCTTTTTCTTTTTTGTTATTAATTAAAAAGCAATAAAAAATAAATATGATCTGTAACAGGGCAAATGCAAACTATTTTATATTAACTGGCATCTGCCCAACCATAGAAGATAAACAGATGTGGCTTCATGCTGAACAATATTATAGCAGCAGCTGAAGACAGATAGTTCAATCACACACAAAAAGCAAGAGAATATACATTTACAGAGATATGCCCCATTTTTCAAATTATCTTGTAAGAAGTTGAAATAGATAGAGATTGGCACATTTTCTACCATATCTCAAAACAACAGTCATTTAAGATGAAGCTCTGAGAATGAAAGAATATAAAGACTTTTTAGGTGATTAAATATTACAGTACTCTTGAGTCAACTGGGATATATACTCTTTACAGCTTTACCTTTAAAGAGGAAATTATTAGATAAACATCAGAGCATCTTAAACCAATGGAATGATTCACTGCATATGAAATATTGATATCATAAATTGCTAGTTACTAGTTACATTTAAAACTGGATAAAGAAAAAATAGAAAACAAACTATAATTCAAGAAGAAAGAGACAGGAAAGAAACAAAAAGCTAAAGTCCTCTTATAACTTTATTTTTTTAAAATAAAATATTATATCTACATAATACACCAATAGACATGAAAAATTGATCAGAGTATCTACTCAATTTAAAATACATGAGATTACTTTTCTCACTCAACAGGAGTCCCGCAATCTTAATTACTGAAACCAATACTTAATTGAAGGCAGTAGCCATATAAAACTGTTGGCTGGTATCCTGCATTAACCAACCAATTAGCTTTCATTCATAATAAATTAGGTACACTGTATCAAGCTAGGAATGTGAGGATGTATTGGTTCTTTATTGGAAACAGATGGCTGAGTGAATAACTCTAAGAGTGAAATATGCTGCTTTCCTTCTCGCTCTATCATTGACATCACTTGGGGATAGCCAGATAATCAAGAAAGCAATGTGAATATTGTTTGCCTTTCTGTGTACAACAATAGAGAAAAGTTTCCAGCAAGCAAAAGATTCTCAGCCTTCAAGGTTTCCACTGTTTTCTTGCTGGGTTATTTTGTTTGTTTTTTCTTAAGATCAGCAGCTGTACATTTGTTAATCTGGTTCTCAGTTCCAACAAATAGCTTTGCTAGACGATTGGAGACATGAATTATGCAGAGCGCAGTAGGTCTATCACAAATAGAAGGACCGTATTTAACATGTAATGTTGTTTGTGTACAAATTCACATCCATCCAAAAAATCCAGCCAGAATGTTCTAAAGAACTATTACACAATTTTTTGAAACATTATGGTAGATCTAGTTGATCTTGTGTGCACTGGAGTTAGGGTGAAACAAATATTATTATGTGAAAGCATCTTACACCAAAGAGAATGATAATACTCTTCACATGTGATTATCAAATTATATACAGTAGTGCAAACCTTTATTGTCTTACTCATACTCTTTAAAATCAGTCTCATTTCAAAAGAGTGCAGTTCTTACCTGAGGTAATGAACAAAGTTTAATAATATAAACACATTGTGTGCAGAATTGCTTAGCCTGTAGGTAAGCCTGAAATAAAGTTATTTGAAAGCTGAAGAATTATCTATATTTTCCAATTTAGAAATTACATTATTAATGATGCAACTCCCCCATAATGAAGCAATTTTCTCCCTTATTAGTTTACATATTGTTAATTTTAATGATAGAAATGGAAGTGCTCCAAGAAGGAAGAATACTTGTAATATTCAGAAAAACTTAATGTTATCTACTTTAAATATGAAATTGAGAGTCCACTCTACATAAGGGGGAAAAAGGCTTGTAAAGGAAAGTAAGAGTTATTTCTATATACACTTTTTTGTGGCGTGTAGAAAGAGTTTAAATTCCACAGTTGATCCACAATGAGATCAGTTTTTCACTAGACTTTCTAGCCATGCTGCAATTTGAGAGAATTAGAAATCCAGTCTACTGCTAGTCAGTAGGAGGCAAGCACCTCAATCCAGAAACCAAGAAACTCCCACCAAACTTCCTTTACATAAGATACAGGTGACTGATGGAGAAACTCAAAACTCATGCCCCCACCCTCTTTCTTTCCTGGGGGAAATACAGCTGGTAAGAAGGACTTCAGCCATTTAATAGCTGAAACATCTTCCAACTCTCTTCCTAGCAGATTATGAATGGTAGTGTGATGAAAAAAATCTCCCGTTAGATTGGAAGGAGGTATTAAGAGTGGGCTGAGTTTAGAGTCCTTGCACTGCAGGAAGCAACACAGGCCTGACTTCCCCCTGAATCCTTATCTGACTGTTCCCAAGGGAATGCAGTCAGTTTGGTGAGATTCTTGTAACATGGATGATCCCACAATGCTGCTCAGAAGACAGCACCAAACATACCATAACACGCAACGGGAGACAAATAAAGCCTGTTTTAAATTCTTTCACATTATTCTAAGCATTCAGATTACTTCCCCAAAATAGTTTTACCGGATAGCATTTTAAGGCTAACGGTAGAAAACTCCAAACTGAAGTATAAAAATATCAGTTTCATTTTATCTGACAAACCAAACATCTGCTTGTGGGCTTGTTATACATATAAACCTTAAAAAAGGCTGTTTTAAAAAACAGAATTTCACATGTGTAGTGATTATTTAACATTCCAACAAGAACTGGTTAAGGCTTTCTGACCAAATAAAATTATCCTATTTTGGGATAGCTGTGGGTAGTTATGATTGTTTATAAGACAAATTCCATTTCCGGTCGCTGATAGAAAGACTTATTTATTGAGGCACAGATGTTCCTTGCTTTAATGTCTACTCATAACTTTGATGTCTGCTTGATGTTTATCTTTCAGTCAGTATCACTGCTGTCTTTTTTCTCTGTGTTTGTGAGGTTTTACTGGTGTTCCCAAAGTGGCATTCCACTGGCATCTAAAAAAAAAAGGCCTCCTGTGATTCTGAAGATAGTATGAAGCCACGAGGACTTGCACCCAACGATACTCTGGCCCTCCATGAATCTGACCGCTTTTAAAAGCTGTAAAAAAATAAGTGGCCTATAAACTGAACCCCAAATGGTCTGAAGATCCATATAAACTTTTCTATTCTTTGCAAAGGAAAAAAAACAAACGCTAATGCTGGAGGAAAACCACAACAGGAGCAGTAGTCCCTAATTACAGCTCCACAGGAGGTGAACTTCACATGCACATAGGTCAAGATCCATCTCATACCAAGGTGAGTTGGATATACTGCAGAATAATTTTCAGTGGCTGGCAAGATTTAGGCAGTGAATAAAGCCTCTAAGAACTTTTCCAGCTTTTTTTTTCTTTCAGGAGAGAAATGGGTGCTTTAAGAAATTAAACAGCTTATAAACCTATTTTACTTGTTTGATTTATATCCTTTCTTTTCTCCAGGAACTGAAAAAGGCCTTTTCTCTCAATTTATGCTGACAACAATAACTCATTGAGCTAGGCTGGACTTGGTGGGTGTGATTAGCTCCAGATCATTGGTACATTTTCATGGCTGAGGATGGACCTGAATATGGATCTATCCATTTTAGTTCAATGGCTTTACCACAACATCCCACTATATTATACAACAAATGCAAAAAATGTCCCCCCATTTTTTGTGTTATTTGCTGAGGACCAAACTCTGAGAGTCTGTTGAGCTGTACTGTATGGACTTCTGGCTCTACTGATTATATGACACTGGTCCTTGCCATTATAAAGCAAGCGTTACAGAAACAGAGCTGGTTAATTTCCTGGTCAAAATAAGCTTGGCTCTCTACAAATCTCACATTACATTTTAATCACAACACTCAATTCCTAATAGCAATGGGCTTTTATGAACAGCAACACCTTTTAATTCAAGCTATGAATGCAATGCCTGTGGATTCAGGAGCTAAAATTAAAATACACAATTCTATTTCTACTAGCATGTGGGTGAATTTTAGACAAGGAAATTTAGAAAAGTTTAGAAACAATAATGAAACACTGCTATTTCACCAATGGAAATATTTGGTGAAAAGTAGGATATGCCTAAAGTTTTATTCCATATGAAGTGTTAACATTTATTAGAGCTTTTATAAGGTTTTCTTAATTTTTGTCATCAAGATATGATAAAGTTGGTTTCATAAAATATGTGTATGCCTTACAAGCTTTGTATAAACCATACCTCTAGCAGAAAAGTCTAAAGCAGAAAGGAATTATTGAAAAGGTGGGCAGTAAATTTCTTTGCAATAGTGTCTTTCAATATTACAATAATGCTTGGCATTGTTCACATGTGCAGTATTATTTCTTAAGAAGAATTGCATTAAGAATCATGGTAGATGTTGGTTGAATACAAGCAACCTTAAAGGGGCTAATATAGAACAAAGTATCATAGTCTCTGCTAAGCTCCCATGATTGCCTCCTGTTTCTCCAGTTATGCACAAGCTTCCTTTTTCAGGATAAATACACATGGGTATCTTGTCTTACCATAAGCAAAACAATGACATTACTGTAATCTTATCTTCACCATGACCCTGAAAAATATTTGAGGCTTGCTTCACCCACAGCATTTAGTGGTTAAATTTGAATCTAGGCTTTCCTCATCAAGATCTATTGTGCCACTGCACATAAAATACATGTTAGGTACACTTTGCTGAACTAACTGTTTTGTGCCACTGAAGTTCTTCAGGGCCCACAGACCTATCAGGCAATAGAGGTCAAACAAAGGAACAGCAACCTTTTTAGGTGGCAGGCATCCTAATGCAATGTGGTGCAACGTCACAGGTGCCAAAAATACTATTGGGGTTCTCCATTTGTAAGTCTAAGAACAATTTGTGGTGCCATCTAGTGGTGCTATGGCTGCCAGATGGCCAGACCCTTCAGTAGCCAAAATGCTCATATAGTTTAGTTATAGATTCACTATATCCACACATCCAGTCATTAGCTTCCCCTGACAAACAGCATCATGGATTCTTCACTGGACTGCAGAGCAAATGGAACAACTTTTTAACCACTGGAGACAAAGCAAGCAAAGAGGGAGGGAACTCACTTGTACAAGACGAGGTCTCTCTTGCCATCTGAGACATGACATCATCATAAGCAGCAAAGAGCCTTTATATAAGGTACCATCACAGTGAGTGATATTCTAGGGTCACGGAAGGAATCTCTCCCGGAAACACTGGAGAAAGTGAAGTAGTTTAAATTGAAGTGAAGTAGATGGTACTACTCTTCACAGCAAATTGACTAGAAGCATCTGATGTGCTTGAAACTAAAGACCATAACTGTGGTTACTAAGCTTAATAATGCTTGTAAGGTTATGAAGGTTTTCCAACAGCAAGTCCAGATAAATAGTTGCCTACCCTGGTCTAACAGTTTCTTTATTATGAAGGTTAAATTCTTCAAACTCCAAAATTCTGATAAAATATGACTAGATCCTAATATAACTGCTAATATTAGGGCCAAATTACATGTCTCTGGCAATCAAAAGCGATTTTGCTGTATTCATTTCTTATACTATCTATTTAAATTCTCATGAATTCTTGAGCTATTAAATATGAGCAAGGTCTATTTTTTTTTTTTAAAAAAAATCATAATTTCCTGTTCCTTCATGTCATTCACCGCAATGGATTTCAACATTTCATAGGTTTCAGCTAATATGTACAATGTCAGCTCAAAGCGAAGGGGCATGTGAGGTCCAATTCCATAAGTGTTCTTTTCTGTTTCCATTTTGGTACGTGTTCCTTCTATTTCTAATAAGTGAGGCAGTCTAGCAATCTGAGCAGATTCAGGCAGAACAGAAAGATAAGATCAGTACTCTTTTGTTTGACTGCAATTCCTTTAAATTGTAATGGAAAGGAAATTGAGGATTGGCATATGTTTCCTCCAGGTGGCATATTATGGGGGACAGAAAGCTTTGGTTCCTACAAATGCAGGTCCTTTCTAAGCCAATCGTGGAAAAATCCTTTAATGATATTGTAGCTCCAAGAGAAACAAGGGCTGCAGATATTTTGAGACGTCAGATTTCAAGGCAGTAATAAATTCAACTTATTTAGCTCCTCCACATGGTACAGGTAGTCTTCATCTTACAACCATTTGTTTAGTGACCATTCACAGTTATAACAGCACTGAAAAAAGTGACTTATGACCGTTTCTCACACTTACAATTGTTGCAGCATCCCCATGGTTATGTGATCAAAATTTAAACACTGGCAACTGACTTAAATTTATGACGGTTGCAGTGTCCCGGGGTCATGTGATCACCTTTTGCAACCTTCTTACAAGCAAAGTTAATGGGGAAGCCAGATTCACTGAACAACTAGAGGAATTCACTTAACAATTATGGCAAGAAAGATCGTAAAATGGAGCAAACACCACTCAACTGTTTTGTTTAGCAACAGAAGTTTGGGGGTCAATTGTGGTCATAAGATGAGGACTACTCACATTTCAAAAATATTTTAAAAACTTAAAGAGACAAAAATTGAACTGCTACAATGGGGCTGATTTCTAAAGTTACGACTGCGTCCATCAAGTTCATGGCACATTTATTCATTTATTTAATCACATTTAGAAAGCCATCCAACTCCATAGGCAGTGCAGGACATTAGAAACAGCCAGAACCCAAAGAAGAAAAGAACAATGCACGTCCAGAAAAACAAACATTCCAACTAACATAAAATCCATGGCTTGGAGACAAAACCAATTTTCAAAGACATTTTAAATAGGATTGCAGAGAAGCATACAGATATTGGGGGTGAAGGGGGTATTGTTCTGAGAAAACGGGCACTGTCTATCCTGAAATAAAATAATTCCACAGACATATACCATATAATAAAGTAAGTTCAAACACTGTACTAACTTACAATAGGGTTGGGTTGGGTTGGGTTGGATTTCATGAAGTCAGTCAATGTTTATTCAATAAACCATAAGCTAACACAATATGTGGCCTCTGCTTTTTGTGTTGTATGATGCCAGCTATGGTCTTTTCAGAGATCCCTAATTGTTCAGGAAGAAACACAGGAAGCTCATTTGAACACTTGAGAACATATCCCCATGTTCTAGCAATATAATCACCATCTAAAAATTGTGGTCAAGATCAGTTACAAAATTCCAAGTAACCAGAAAATAAACTATTCCTTTCTCGAGTCAGCCAGAAGTCAGCTTATCTCTTCTTTCTGTCTGTGTTGATGGCGCACTTCCAAATAAAGCCATGAGTTATTGCTATTTGCCATTTTATTTTCTAAGTACAATAAATAAATTGATGCTGGCACTTCGGTTGCAGAATGGCAGTATCCCATTTATTGCTGCTATTTAAACAAAAGAATATTGAGTTTAAGAGGGCAGGTAGATATCTGTGTGCAAAAGGAGGCACCTATGGTTACATTAGCTCAGAGAGGTCTTGTAATAATCACCCCAGATCTAAATTTCCCTCAAATGTAATTTGGTTGGGGAAATTAATAACATTGCATTCCCTTTGAACAAAGCAATAAAAGGTTTAACTGGGCATTACTCAGTTTCAAACATGATCTCTACAATTTGGATGTATCTCTACCACCGGACTTAATGTAAACCGTGAGTATATCCAGCAAAGGTATGCTCACCTCATAACAAACCAAAGACAATCTGTATGTATTCAGGTACAGTGGAGGACAAAGTCCAAGATACCTAACTTCTTGTTTGTTCCTCTTTTCATGACTGTTTTTGTACCTGCCTGTTCTTCCTGACCTGGCAAAGGTGAAGGGTTACTACATCCCTTGCTATACGCAGCTCCACCTGTAGCAATAATTTAAACTATTTTTAAAGAGTCAAAGCAACATCTTCCTAACTGACTGTAAAACAATCCGTCAGTGTTATAAACATTCTTTTATCAACAAGCTGAACTGTACTAACACCCTTTACTAATATAACACCACTCACTGCTGCTTTATAAAAGAGAATACTATTTTGAAGCCACTCAGTGCAACCAACAAGCTAGGCTCATGGACTCACCAAAGAGTCCTGCGTTTGTTCAAGGAATGTCCATTTGCATAACATTGTAGATATGAGTCTACAATACAAACATAATTAACTTTTCATTAGTATATAGCCAATGGTTGCTGCTATTGCACACCTAACAGAATAAAGCAGTTTCTACTACTCATTAACAGAGTTAGACAAAAATTCCCTAAACTATATTGGTCTATAAAACATTATTTAGCACTCAGGCATGAAAATGTTTCAGCCCTTGATTAATACAATGGAATAAGAAATCCAGTATGTGTACACACACAAACACACACACACACACACACACACCAGTAAAATTAATAAGCCTTCTCTAGTACTGCTTACTAATCTGAAAAAGGACAGTTGATAAATATCATAAAATTGGGAGAGATAAAAACTGTGTATTAGAAACTTCAGTAAAAATTGACCTTGCTGTCTAATATAATGCTATAGACCAGGGGTGGGGACTATGGTCCTTTTATGACCTGTGGACTTCAACTCCCAGAATTCATGAGCCAGCAGAGTAAATTTCCCCACCTCTACTACAGACTATGGGCCCAGGATAAAGACCCTCAAGCATGTGCAGGGAGTTGAACTAGAAATCCTCCAAAGTCCCTTCTAACCCTATTATTCTTTGTTCTATGTTCTATATATTTATAAAATTTATACAGCCACCCAATTCATGGGATCACGATGTACACCAGTACAGCCGAAGGAAAACCCAAATTATAATTAAAACCTCTGATATTTAGAACAAAGCAAACGCTGACATACAAGCAGCATTTCGTCAGAGTCCATCAAATGCACATTCCATTTCCCAAGATAGGGATCCTCTCTCATCCCGATCTAACACTTGGGGGAGAAACCAAAGCTTTCCTAAAGGCTACATGTCTATGGAGATTCTGTCATCCAGGTCATGGTTGTCCCAAAGGTGGTTTTGCAAGAGGCAACTGGACTTTGTTTTTTCTTTGAAGACGTTTTCCTTCTCATCCAAGAAGCTCCTTCAGCTTCTTCTTTATTTCCTAAAGGCAGGCAGGCAGGCAGGCTCTCAGGCTCAGGCTCTCAGGCTCAGGCTCTCTCTCTCTCTCTCTCCTCTCTCTCTCCTCTCTCTCTCTCTCTTTTTCTCTCTCACACACACACACACATACAAACTGCAAGTCCTGTTGTGCTGCCTCATCATGGCAGGGATTGGGGTGTGCTCCTGGGAGGAATGAGCAAAGAATGTTGAAAGTTGTATGTCCAGAGTATATTTTCCCAGCAAGGTCACCTGAGACATGAAGACCACCCTAAACAAGCAGGCACTTATATTGGCCAGCAGTGTTATAGGAAAATGCTGGAGGCAGATAACCATTTTAGTAATCCTGAAAAACCGTCAATTCGTACTGTGCAGGAAAAGGCAACGGTAAACCACTCCTGTGTTTTTAACCAAGAAAACATGAATAGAAAATACAAAATGATGGGACGATATCGTGCCAGATGATGGGTCCCTCAGGTCAGGTGGTGCTCAGCATGTTATTGAGGAAGAGCTGAGGATCTATCAGAATACAAATGGTGTTTACAAAGTGGCTAGATTAAAACTTTCAGGATGTCTAGTTGCTAATGTTGCCATACAGGAAAAGAAAATCTGAAGCTGTACAGACGATTGGAACATGAAATGTAAGAAGCATCAACAACAGAAAAGCTCAACACAGATGAAATGAAACGACTGCAAATTGACATCTTCAGCATCAGCAAATTGGATCAGATTGAGACCGTACAATTTCAGTCAGAAGATCACACTGTTTATTACTCAGGACATGAAAAGCAAAGAAGGGTCAGCATTGTTGTCGTAGTTAGGAAGGTTACAGCAAGGACAGTACTTGGCTACAATGCAATCAGCGACCAAACGATATCATTAAACTTCATGGACAGCCCTTTAATATAACGATCATTCACCTTTGTGCTCCAACCACTGATGCAGAAAAAGAGCAGATTGGTGAGTTTTATGATTGTGATTAATTTGAAATCGAGGGAACAATGCGAGCAAAAGGTGCTGCTTGTGATTGGAGTCAGGGATGCCGAAGTTGGAGAAATAGCAATAGCACTTAGACTTATATACCGCTTTATAGTGCTTTACAGCCCTCTCTAAGCGGTTCACAGAGTCAGCATATTGCCCCCAACAATCTGGGTCCTCATTTTACCCACCTTGGAAGGATGGAAGGCTGAGTCAACCTTGAGCCGGTGAGATTTGAACTGCTGAACTGCTGAACAGTCAGCTGAAGTAGCCTGCAGTACTGCACTCTAACCACTGTGCCACCTCGAAAGAGGAAAGAGGAAAATGTAGTTGGAGGGCTTAGGAATCCAAAAAAGAAGCAGGAGACCAGCTTATCCAATGGTTTCTTCATGGCTAACACCATCTTCATGCAACCAAAACAATCCCTCTATAGATGGACAGCACCAGAAGGGATACAGGTAGGATTACACCCACAATTGAGCCCAGAATGTATGTTGCTGAGTGAGACAGTTGTTCAGTGAATTTTGCTCCATTTTATGACCGTTCTTGCCACAGTTGCTAAGTGAATGACTGCAGTTGTTAAGTTAATGACATGGTTGTTAAGTGAATTTGGCTTCACCATTGACTTTGCTTGTCAGAAGGTCGCAAAAGAGGATCGCATGATCCCAGGACACTGAAATCATCATAAATAGTTCAGTTACCAAGAGTCTGAATTTTGATCATGACCATGAGGATGCTGCAATGGTCATAAGTATGAAAAACAGTCATAAGACACCTTTTTCAGTGCCATTGTAACTTTGAACGGTCACTAAATGAACTGTTGGAAGTTGAGGCCCACCTGTACGTAGAAATCAAATTGACTATATTACTGGTAAAAGGAGGTGGAGAAACTCACAGGCACAATATGGTGAAAGAGACTGGCTCCAGGTTGGAAAGGAGTGACACAAGGCTGTATTCTCTCCTTTTGTTTTTTCAACCTGTATGGCAAAAATATCTTAAGGGAAGTTTGATTGGAAGAAGATGTGTGTGGTTTTAAAACTGGAGGAAGAAACACCAATAACCTTCACTATGCTGCTGATGCTACTGTGATAACAAATAATGCAAAGCAACTGTAAGCTCTAGTAGTAAATGTTAAGGAGCATAATAAAAATATGGCACTAAAATTAAATAAAAAGAAGACCAAACTAATGACAATAGGTAGAACAATCAGCTTTAGAAGCAACTCTGAAGATAAAGAAGTAATGGATAATGTCTGCCTTTTAGGATCAATCATCAACACTAGTACTACTAGTAAATAATTAGAACTGCAGAAAAAACAATTGCTACCAACCTGCCTTCCACTGAGGACCTGTACAGTATACTGCATGAGTCAAAAAGAGGGCTGTGAAAATATTTACAGACCCCTCACATCCTGGACACAACTGTTTCAACTCCTACCCTCAAACCGACGCTATAGAGCACTGCACACCAGAACAACTAGACACAAGAACAGTTTTTCCCCGAACGCCATCACTCTGCTAAACAAATAATTCCCTCAACACTGTCAAACTATTTACTAAGTCTGCACTACTATTAATCTTCTCATCATTCCCATCACCCATCTCCTCCCACTAATGACTGTATGACTGTAACTTGTTGCTTGTATCCTTACGATTTGCATTGACTGGTTCCTAATGTGATTTGATTGCTTATTTGTACCTGGACTATCATTAAGTGTTGTACCTTATGATTCTTGACAAACTTATCTTTTCTTTTATGTACACTGAGAGCATATGCACCAAGACAAATTCCTTGTGTGTCCAATCACACTTGGCCAATAAAAAATTCTATTGTATTCTATTCTATTCTATTCTATTCTATTCTATTCTATTCTATTCTATTCTATTCTATTCTATTCTATTCTATTCTATTCTATTCTATTCTATTCTAGGAACAAACTATCAAGAAATATGCTGCAGACCAACCCTTGGTAGATCAGCCAAGAAGGCCTTGGAAAAGATATTGAAATGTGGTGCCTACAAAAATCAGAATCGTGCAAGACACGATATTCCCTGTGGCACTGAATGGAAGCAAAGGTTCAACCCTTTTGAACTTCGGAATTGGAGAAAACTCCTGAAAATATTGTGGACGGTGAAAAAACAAATGAATGGAACATCAAACAAATCAACCCAGAGTTCTCACTTGAGGAACAAATGATCAGGTTCAAATTAGTCTACTTCAGACAATTTTTGTAAGATCTAGCTCTCTAGAGAAGGCAGAGATAGGCAGTGTTGCATATAACCGGCCATGTACCGTGAAAAAATCATTAGGTGATAATGAGCATCTCAAATTGAACCCAGAAGTCTAATGGAAACAAATGCAGCTGGCAAAAATGGTATTTGTTTTGAAAGTTTTCTCCCCTTCCTGAAAAACAGTAATATGACTTTCTAAATAAATTAAGATAACTATTGTCCACTGCTGGTGTTATACAGGCATAGCAAAGTGTGCCCAATTACCACAGGCTCCATTGCATTCTAGACCAATTACAGATTCTGGATGGTCTTCAATTGCAGCTCCATGAAGAGCATATTGCAATATCCAGGAGGAAGTGACTACGGCATGTAAAGGCATGGCCAGAAGTAGTCTCTCCCAATCTAGAAACTGCAAGTGGCATATAGGCTGTGCAAAGGCTCTCCAGTTGCCACTTGCTCCTCAAGCAAAAGCTGTAAGTTCAGGAGAACTCCAAATTGCATACAAGTTACGAGTTGGGAAATGCAACCTCCACCCTAAAGCCAATGGTGGATAACCGCCAGTTCTGGGATCAGAGGGGCCACAAACCCATAGACACCTGGTCTTGCTAAGGTTGAGCCTGTTCTTCCCTGTCCAGACCTCTTCAACCTCCAGACAGAACTTTGTCAGCATCACCTGCTCAGCTCAAAATGAACCTCTATTCAGTTTGAAAAAGTCACTGATAAGCCTTTAAGGGAATGTCTGTAAACCCTCTCTAAAGCAAACAAATGCACTCTTTCACTTTGTATTTGACATTTATTCCAGTTCTCCGGGCACTACTATTTTTTTTAAAAAAAACCTCCTTCTCAGCCGCTCAAATATATCCAAGAATATTTTTAATATATTGTCATAGTCATAGCAATTCACATTATTGGAGTTGAACAGTGCTCCAGCTATTATTATATTAATACTCCTCGTTAGGTTTGAGGCAGAGAAGCTAATACTATGAATGCCTCTCAATTCTCCAATGAATTCCACTGTTCTTCTCCAAAATGAAGCCAAGAGAAATAAAAGTGTATATATAAAAAGATACAGTAAAAGGAAGCAAAACACCATGCTTATGATTAATTTATTTTTATAGCATACGAAGTATTCATGTTCTTTTCATGAAAAAGACTGAATAATACATTTAATTTTATCTAATTCCCAGTAATTTCTTTGTCATGCTTCATATAATTTGTACTTAAATACATGTCATTAATCACATAATCACTTTGTTCTCCTGTTTGATCTGCAAAATAAGCTGTCAAGATGTGGGTTAAACTATGCAGTGCAAGGCCAAAAGGGTTGCTTAAGAAAATTTAGCTTCCAGAATATCACAATTCCTAACAGCAAGCAGACATAAATGTCACTGTTTTACATGGGATAAAAGGCTGCTAGGGTTTTACCAAGTTATATAGTGTAATGCAAAACATAAATGCAGAGAGAGGGGGGGGGGGGCGGGGGGAGGGGGGCAGAGAGAGAGAGAGAGAGAGAGAGAGAGAGAGAGGGCGCGAGCGAGAGCGCAAG
>QLTV01002260.1:1210270-1240774 GCA_003457575.1 Thermophis baileyi
AGAGAGAGAGAGAGAGAGAGAGAGAGAGAGAGAGATTCTTCCTGAACTTCCAGTAGGCCCGTTTTTCGCCCTCCCCAAGCCTCCGCGCGCACCCTGCACTTACCTGCATCCAAACGGGCCGCGTGGGGACTCCTGGGAGGGGGGGGCGGGGCCAGCCAGGAGTGGGATTTGGGGGTTCTCCGAACTGCACAGAATCTTAGCTAGAGGTTCTCGCGAACCCCCAGCAGCCCACCCCTAGTAACAATCCTTTGGATTCCAGTCTATGAGAGTACATAAGATTGAGCTATTTATATATATATATATATCAGTAGTGGGTTCTAAAACCCGTTGCTACCGGTTTACCACCTCAATTTTCCAAATAGAAGTAGAGATGGAAAACAACCCTGTCTTAATCAGTCAAATAACAGAGGTCTCTTTGGGCAAAAGATCTCAAAATAAACAAGGAAATTATGTAACCACCGCACAGATTATTTATTTATTTATTTATTTATTTATTTATTTATTTATTTATTTATTTATTTATTTATTTATTTAGTCAGGCATGTATTAGATAACAGATATAAGTATAAACATAATTATGAATACATGAAATGGATACGAATAAAAGGGAACATTAGGACAGGGGATGCTGGTGCGCTTATGCACGCCCCTTAAAGACCTCTTAGGAATGGGGTAAGGTCGACAGTAGACAGTCTAAGGTTAAAGTTATGGGGGTTTGGGGAAGAAACCACAGAGTCAGGTAGTGCATTCCAGGCATTAACAACTCTGTTATTGAAGTCGTATTTTCTGCAATCAAGTTTGGCGCGGTTTACCATAAATTTGTATCTATTATGTGCTTGTGTATTGTTGTGGTTGAAGCTGAAGTATTCATTGACAGGTAGGACATTGTAGCAGATAATTTTATGTTGAGAGTTGAGATTGAGGTTAAGATTAAGGTGAAAGTGAAGATTGAAGCTGAGGTAAGATTAAGGGTTAGGGTTAATGTTGAGAGTTGAGGTTGAGGTTAAGATTAAGGTGAAAGTGAAGGTTGAGGTTGAGGTAAGGGTTAGGGTTAGGGTTAATGTTGAGAGTTGAGAGTTGAGAGTTGAGAGTTGAGAGTTGAGAGTTGAGAGTTGAAAGTTGAGAGTTGAGAGTTGAGGTTAAGGCTAAGGGTGTTGAGAGTTGAGGCTAAGGTTAAGATTAAGGTGAAAGTGAAGGTTGAGGTTGAGGCAGTGGTGAAATCCAATTGTAGTCCACCCCCCCTGCCCAAGCAGGAGACCCTACACCATTTCTGACAGATGGCAGTCCAGTCTCTTTATTTATTTATTTATTTTTATTTATTTTATTTATTTAGTTCGTCAGGCATATATTAGATAACAGATATAAGTATAAACTTTAAAATTCAATCCGCCCAGATTGAATTTTGTGTTCTGATTTTTTTTTGCCAATGTGTAAGACAGAACATTTGTTGGTTGAGATTTGAAGTTGCCAATTGTTTCACCATTCTGACAGATAGTCAAGGTCTTTTTGTAGGGTAGCAGCATTGTCGGTGGTTTTGAATAGTTTTACAACATCAGCGAAGAGAACGTAGTTGCTTATAATATGATCGCAAAGGTCATTTATGTAAAGTATAAAGAGTGTGGGTCCTAAAGCGCTTCAATTTGCATCACTTAAATCGCCATTAGGTAAATTTTATTTAACTACTCTTTCGGAGAAAATACACATGTCCTCCTTTCTCAGAATTATAATTCCTTTTTTTAAAAAAAATAGTGATTATTTTAAAGATTAAATTTCATTTAAAACTTGGGAGTAATGATTTGACCATATTCTGTAATACCAAAGCAGATATTTACTTCTCAAGTCATTATGAGGAAAATCATTGATAAACAGAGCATATTATTGGGATTGAAGATGCAATAACAGTTTCAACAGCTGTGACGAAAAGAAGAGCTGGTGAATGGATCAGTTCCTTGAAACTCCTCTCTGGGTCAAGGAGAGGGCTAAGATTATCCACAGCTTCAATAACTCTGAATTATTTAACACCTACTTCTAAATTTCTCACAATGTTTACAGAATTTTTAGGAAGCATGAAAACTGTACTTAAATTCCATTTCTAAAAATATCTTCAAATCATTTTTTTCTCTGTCCTGAGTAGCAAAGCACAGCAACAAAATTCTATTTTCTCTAGGAAAAATTGATCGATTACCCTTCTACCCAAGGCATTTTTACATTTATAAATTACAAAGGCGGTGCCATAGGAATCAGCAACGTGCACAATGTCTTCCAAATGTATTGGACTACAATTCCCACAATGCACTGTCTGGGCTTGTAGTCCCAAACATTTTAGAAAATGCTAGCTTTCCATTCTGGTCTTCAAGTACTGTGGACATTCTTTTTATAGCTCTTGCAATACATTTTACACAATTTCTCTTTCAGTCCTTATTCCTCTATCTCTATGATAGCAAATGATAACTTACCTCACTGCTGTAAAGGTTACAGAAATAATATAACTGAAACGCTTTGGACACTGTAAGTGCTGGATAAATGTTTGATATGCTTGGTTTTATAAGTCAACTATCTCTTGCTTGTTGCTATTTCAAGTAATATCACCTCACACTGACCTCATCTTACCATTTCATACGGCCTTCGCTACAGCTGCAAGTCTATGTATGTTTCCAAGAAGGAAACCTTCTGGACAGTTTGACAAGGAAAAAACTTGTCAGTAACTATTACATTATAACAGCGCTGTAATGAAAACCAGTAGTTTTTCAGCTACAAGCAAAGTTGGACTGAGAAGGATAGGATGGCTAGATTTTTCATGGACAATCTTCCACGCATTCAATTTAATTTCTCTGTTTATCAGGCCACATATCTTTTCCTCCCCCCCCCCTCTCATTAACAGTCAGTGCCACATAATCACTACTGAATTTCTTTTGACTTGTACCCTTTAAATGGCTGGTGTGATTTCAATAAATAGGATTTTCATTTGAAAATATTTACTTTTGCTTGGAAATCTCTTGGAGCTGCCTAAATATGGCAAGGAATGGCACAGTTTATGGGGAAAATTACACTGAAGAGTCTGGATCCTTGTTGCTGTTTTATAAATAAAAGAATTTCTTACATTCACTGCACGGCTCAGTTAGAGCATAAAATCCTTTTCTGAAGATCCTCTAACAATACAGGAAGAATATTCATAAATAAGCCACTCTTCCCTACTTACACAGGAAATACCCCATTAGCAGAATTTTGCTTATAATTTAGATTCCAAGCCAAGACATCCATAACATTCCTTCTAACTAAATACACAAATCACCTATAATGACTCTATTCGCTTCCCCAGTGCTCATTAGTTAAATATATGTAATAAAGAATGCATGACATAAATCAAACCACCAACATTTTAAACTATATGTGCCCACCTTCCCAAATTTGCCAGTGGTATCAATAAAATAATTCATGCAAAAGTAGGTTATATATTGAAAATAAAGCATTTAAAAGTTGAACATAAGTGTAAGATTGACAGTATGTTTGTATTTCAGTTGTATATCACTGAAAGGGAGCAATCAATTGCCAAAGCAATTTAGTCAATTGCCAGTTGTATAATTAAATTAAGTATTTCCTTAACTGGTTATCCAAGTTCAGAATGCTAGTACTACAGCTTCTAGCACCATTTTTCTACTTAATGGCCCTCCAGATATCTTGAATGCCAAAACTTGCTAAGAGAATCAGGGGATTTAAAGCCCAACCTATCCCCGCCCCCCCCCCAAAAAACCACCAGACTGTCAAACACTGTTCCAGAAAGAGGACTGTGTTGCTGGGGGGGGGAAAGAAAACCTTAAGACAAGGGACACTATGAGATGCAAAATTAGAGCAGTTGTTGTCAATCCCTTCACCAGAATACAGCCTCAAATTGAACACAGCTGTTCACCAAATTGGCCTTAGACTTCTGCAAATTCTCCAACACATCTGATGGTCTCAGAAAAAAATCCCAGCCCTAATTCAAATAAGTTAATGCAGAACTATTAGCAGCAGGCAAAGGAGCAAGTATAAAGACAATAAATCCCTATGGTAGCTTGGCTTTCACACTGGATGTTTGCTTATATTTCGCCAATAGGTTCCTGAAGCACAGACTCCAATGGAGTTGTTTCCTGTGTTTGAGATCAGATGCCTCCAGAGTATAAAGGCCATGTTTACAAATTTAATATTTACAATCCAAATGTTCAAAGTGGCTGAAGTGCATGACAATAGAGAAATGAATAAACGTGCCCAACTGCATGCTTTCATTAGAAAGTTTGTATGGAAGAACCTCCCTCTTGGAAATAATTTTACTTATTTGATTTATTAAATTTATATCCCACGTTTCATTCAAAGTGGTCAAGAGGCATACTTGCATACATGTGCACATACGTATCATTTTTTCTTACCACAATAACAACACTGAACTGAGAAAGTGTAACTAGCTCAAAGAAAACCAGTGAGTCTTTATGGTTAGAGGTGGATCAAAACTTGAATCTTCCTGCTCCTAATTCAATAGCTGAACTACTGCAGAACATTAGCGCTCTAATGGATCATGAATATCTGTACTCAGAACAAGGTGTAAAACCTAGCACTTGTATAGCACTTGAAATGAATTCATACCAATTCTGACAAACTGCTCCAAAGAGAATGTATAGTAGACCTAGACTTACGACCACAATTGAGCCAAAATTTCTGTTGCTAAGCAAGACAATTGTTAAATGAATTTTGCCTCATTTTACAACCTTTCTTGCAGCAGTTGTTAAGTGAATCACTGCAGTTAAGTTAGTGTACATTGTTAAGTGAATCTGGCTTCCCTATTGACTTTGCTTGTCAGAAGGTCGCAAAAGGTGATCACATGACCTTGGGATACTGCAACCGTCATAAATATGACTCTGAATTTTGATCAACTGACCATGGGGATGCTGCAATGGTCGTAAGTGTGAAAAATGGTCATAAGTCACTTTTTTCAGCACTGTTGAAACTTTGAATGGTCACTAAATGAATTTTGATTACATGACCATGGAGATGCTGCAATGGTCGTAAGTGTGAAAAAGTTATACGTGACTCATAAGTCACTTTTTCAGTGCCTCTGTAACTTTGAACATTCACTAAATGAATGTTTTAAGTCGAGGACTACCCATATCTCCTTCTCAGAGATGATAATATGACCAGGAGGTTATTTAAGGCTGCAAAGGAACTATTTGAACTGGGAACATTCCAGTTCTAACAAAGTGGCACCACATTTCTCTAACTTCTGAACATTTAATACAAGGAAAACCATCTCCTTTGTTAGTGTGACAAGATTCAACAATATATTGCTAGCTATCAGCTGTAAGAGACTGTAATTTAATGCTCTTTTCCTTTTCAGTATCTCTTTAAAATCAGAGTTCAAATCTCCTGGCTCAAATTTCAAAACCATTAAATATAGGTTTTGTGGTGTGGCAGTTATGACCCCAGCAAGGGATCATGCCAACAATGTTTATCTAGTCGATAATCAGATCAGACAATCACAGGGCAAGGGCTTTAAAAAAAAACCTTGAAGGTATCACATAGCAATTTTCAGCTGCTACCATCAGTTGCTCTCTGACAGGATGAAATTATCAGACTAAATGCTGCTTCATTCATCTAATACAAATGGTTTCCATGGTAAAACACTAACTTATACAATCAACATTCAATAACAATATTAAACTATAAACAGGAAGAATATTGCTTAGAGATATTAATAGTACATTAATGCTCCATAGCCATCTCAGGGAAAGGATACCGATGATAAAATTACAGGCATCAGGAAAGAGGCCAAGGCACATATTTCAAATTTCTAGTTTCGATCCATAAAATCTCCAGGCAAGAGAAAATGAAGTAAGTCTTCTGTCCAAGTCCTTTGAGGGCTACTGAGGTCTGGCATAGATCATATCGGGGTAGATGAATTTATAGTTTGATGTGTGGCAACACAGTTATTATATTCATATTCAAATCATATGCTTCACCTTTGTTGAGTACATTAAAAGACTCGTATTACTGTTAATAATGCAGTTTACAGAAACGGATTTCTCCTCCATCCCAAGATTTAAAAGACTTCGCTGCAAGCAACAAATACTGTTTTGAAATAGTTTGTTTTCTCTTCCACTATGCCACAAAATAAACAAACTATAAATCAATGACCAAAGGTCCAGATGAATATAAAACTGATGCCGATTAATAACGGAGGGAAAAGGTAGAAGGGAGTATTAAAGGAAACCCAACAGAGAGTGAAACCACTTTTCAAAACACCCACACAGAGACAGCAGCTCCCGACAAGAGAAATGTTCTCTACCAAAATAAACCACAAAGATTCTTTTCATGAAAAATTAAAGAGTTCTCTATATGCAGATTACATGACATTTAATTTTAGGAAATTCTGCTGAAATGAAACTCTTTTGTGCATGATTCACAGTTCATGAGATAAATGATTAAACAATACACATCCTTTTAGATAATTTAATATCCTCCTTTTAACATGCATAATTCCTTCTTGAGATATGGTTCATACATTACCTAGATTTAATTATTAAAAGAGAAATAGAAACCACTATAAGACTATTTGTATCTTACCTTGGCACTGAAACCCTTGTTTTCCAAATCCCCTGCAAGGAGAAGGAGAAAAAAAGAAAATACTTAGAAATATATTTTGATATTAAATTAATAAGGATCTACAATATGTTTAAACTTATTGTCAGAGCAAAATGAAGCTGTTAAGATCTCTTTTCAACTAAAAACAGGAATTTTTTTTCCAAATTCCTATATTCAGTTTTGAAGAAAATCTGTTAAGTATTGCACAATGATATAATATATCAATGTAGTGTGGAAACATTGTGATGTGGTACACTTAATATGAGAAATAATGCAAATTTGATACTGTATGTACTAGTAGCTTAACATTTACTCTACTAACATTTACTAACATTATCTCTACTAAAATTCTGCCACAGGAGAAAAAACATTTTAAAATGGACTACAATTTATTCAAATGAAATCCATGTTTCCTTGGAAGGCACTTCTTCATTAAAAAACAACAAGAAGTAATATTATTTTGACAATGTAATGATTCATATCACTCTGTTAGGATTCCTTTTGATAGTATGATAATTAATGACTAAACTATCTTTGCAGCTTTTAAAGTCCGAAGTACAGCGCTGTCATATTTGGCTATTGAATGATAATGTGTCTCATTCAGACTCTGATAACCTGGCATTCTGTAGATAAATTAGACTCCAATTCCCCTAGGATCTGATCCTTGTTCAGAATTAGAGGGGCTATAGGTCAATATATATGGAAGACAGTGGACAGCTTTTCTATGGAAGCTGAATATGAGATCCACAAGCCAAGATATTCAATTATTGGGAGTTTTCCTATAGTCTTATCCATCTTCCCTCCTCGGGCAGACATTATTTTTCATACCAGACCTTCTATTCTTTACATTCAAAAATACCAAAGACACTCTTGTAGACACTCACATTTGATCAGCAGTTGCCTTTGTAAGAATTTGCCGTATCATATATTACTAAAAGAATTATAATCTGAGATACACACACATACAGAAGCCACGAGTCATTTATTGGGTCATCATTTCAGAGATATTTCCTTACTAAACAGAGTAGCAGAATGACTTCCTACCAGCTTCCCCACTGACTGTGTTTGTGGGAAGCTGGCAGGGGGCATCAGAAATCACTCCTCCTTGGCTGACCCGCAGAACTCCCTGCTATTTTGCTGGGAAGAAGGGGAACAAAGGGAGTCATGGACCATAAGGAAAATTGTACCCCGCTCCTCATCCTGATATGTCCCCAAGAGCCCCCACCCCCAGGGGGGAAGAGAGTTCACCCACCCATTACCAGTGACCCCCAGCTAGACCTACCTTGCCAGCAGGCATCCGAGTCCCTCCCTCGCCCTTCCCTCACCACCCACTGCCATTAAGAGATTTCAAATTTTAGTCTCAGTTTCAAAGCAGCCACTCGCCTGTCAGACCTAGCCTCCATTCGATTGGATGCAAGGGTCAGAGGGAGGCAGGAAAAAGGGCAAAGATATGGCCCTCCCATCTTCCTTTGTGCCACCCAACCGATAGGTTTTCTGGGAAGTGTAGTTGGAAGGCGTGGTGATGCTGAAGCTGCTACAATTTCCATGAATTTCATTCTCACAGGAATCATGGATCCCAGCATTCTATATTTAAGTTTAATTAAAAGTAAAAATTTAAGTTACTTGGATTCAATAATTGCTGCTCTACACCTTCCAATTTGTTATTATGTGCAAACACGCGTGCATGACATATGGTGACATATGTCATGACACATGACATATACTTCCATAATTCTGTAAAACACACAAAGTCATTGATGTGTGAGCAGTCTCATAAAATAACTAAAGCACATAAATGTTGTCCTTAACCTGTCTCAAAAATAATACTACTTGATAGCTCAATGATCATTATAAATATCTGAGGTGTATGCTTCATAATTACTTAAGAGTCACTCTATGCCCAAACCTACTTCTCTAGTAGAGAAACTTTTTATCATCTGGAACTAAAATGTATTAAACTTAAAGCTTTTTATAACCACAGGCTATCAGATTCTGGGTTCCTGCATCTCATTGGACCATGTCAAATATATGGACATACTATATATCCACATGGTCAGAAGAGCATCCTCTAGGAATACCCGTAAAACTTTCTTTTAGCTCCATATTCCACTCAAAATTTGGTTAATGAAGGATACATACAACAGAATACAGAATAACCGAGTTAGAAGGGACCTTGGAGGTCTTCTAATCCATCCTCCTGCTCGAGCAGGAGATCCTATACCATTATGGACAAATGGCTGTTCAGTCTCTTCTTAAAAACATCCAGTGATGAAGCACCCACAACTTCTGAAGGTAAGCCATTCCACTGGTTAATTGTCCTCACTGTTAGGAAGTTTCTCCTTAATTCCAGATTGCTTCTCTCTTTGATTAGTTTCCAACCATTATTTGTGGTTATATATGGTGGCACACAGAAAAACTGCCCTATATCAATTCCGAGGTTCAATTCCTGGGCCTCTTTCTCCTGTCTTTTTAAGCCAACATTGGCTTTCATTTTTTTTTAGTCTAAGAAAAATGTGTGGCTTCCGCGACAGAGCCTATCCTTTGACTTCCACATTTCTATCTATGGCCTGAAAATCAGGTTTCCCTACTGAAACTTTCATGAAAATAAAGAGATGAGAAGTGACAACCGACTTCAACAGCTTCAGATGGAAAAGGGCAATAGTCCAATTCACCGACTGCTCTAAATGATTCCCCAACCTTCAAAAATGGAATTTCATAGCTTATAAAAGATATAAGGATCATGTATAGTGAAAGTTGTTATTGTGTTTATGATACCAAATTATTGGATGTATATGAAAATGTTCTGAACTATCTGCTTATCAAGATCAAGGACCATAGTCTCAAAATAGGCCTGCATTTTAATATAAGAGGAGAAAGATTCTAACAACTGGTAATATCAATAATTTCATCCTTGACTGAGAGGAAATATATATAGCTGACAACTTCAATTGGCTTGGATAAGCAATGAAACTATAAGCACCCAAGTGATGAAATACTGTTGGAAAAATGGCTCTGTAAGGCCTAAACAAGTTCTTTAAGTACAGAAAAATTTCCTTGTGTACCAAGGTCTGATTTGTTCGGACCACGATATTTTCAAGAACATAATATGGATGTGCAAGTTGGACAGTAAAGGCACAAGACGAGGGGGGGGGGAACCTGCATGCCTTTGAGTAATAAACCTGGCAAAGGATACTGCAGATATTAGGGATTGCCTGATAAACTAATCAGTCAATATTGAGGAAATCAAAGCTAAACTTTCCACAAAAGCTCGAACGACAAGACGAGACGTCATGCTATGGACACTTCATGCAAAGAGACAGATAATTAGAGAAAAAAATCTCATGCTTAGTTGGGTTGAAAGAAAATACGAAAGGGAAAGACTGGCAGGGTGAAGGGTTGGTACAATAACAGTGGCCCCTGTTGCCATCCTAGCAAGGATCAGCCATCTAGAACTGAGCACAGTTCAGGGCAACCATTCACTGGGTCACGACGAGTTGACATTGACTTGACAGCAACTAACAACGTACGGGTCATGGGAGAGAGAAAAGGTCCCAGTGGAAGAGCAATCCTGTGTCCAAGTAAAACAGTTGCAATCCCACTGAGATATTTAACTTAGTTACATCCAGCTGCAAGGAAGAATTTTTCAGAGACCACAGAATGGTAAACAATTATGTTTCCACAGTAAGGTGGAGATTTCATATGTGCAAGAGGCTTCTGTCGGCTTTATTTCTGTGAGCAAACTGTAGGAGTTTAAATATAGATTATCAGTGTCTATTAATGTTACCTAGCTAGGACCACAAATTTTTGACTTCAATATTCTTTTCAGCCACTTCAAAAAAAAAAATCTTAGTTCTGCAAATGTTAGCAATCTCTGAAGGCGCAAACAATAATGCTACAAAAATATCTTTACTGATGTTGTTAAAAACAGCTGTTAGCCCCTTACTACAGGGTCGAACTTCAGCTTTTAATAATAAAACATGATTTCTACCCACTGCCTCATGGCAGCAGACTTAAATTTAAAAAATAATAATTTGTGCTTATTGATTACCATTTCTGTAATGTGCATATTTTGAATACATATAATTCAAACAAATAAAAAATATATTCATTGAATACTGTTTCCCCAAAACTAGGACCTGTCCAGATAATAAGCCCAATTGGGCTTTCGAGCACATGCGCTAGAATAAGCCCCCCCCAAAAAATAACCCCCCCCAAAATACTTAGACGCATGCGCAGCTGCTGCGCAAACAACACAACGTGAGGAGGCGAGGCCGGAGAGGGGGGAAAGGGAGGGGGAACATGCCCCACGCGCCCCACATGCACCTGCCATCCACACGGAACGGCCTTGCGGAGGCCACTCCCACAAACCCTAGCTCGTGCGCCCTTTCTCTTAATAGTGGCCGCAAAAAGAGCGGCCGCAAAAAAACTCTTGCCAGTCCTAGCCCTGTTGACCTGGGACTGGGGGGAGGGGGAATGGTGACGGAGCTCCGAGCAGTGGCCGGTGTGGACTGTCTGCGCAGCCATGAAGCGGGATCAGCGTGGCCAGTTCTTGCCCGCAGCATTACCGGCAAGGATCGGGTCAGAGCCGCTGCCGCCCAAGATCAGCAGGCCAGATTTGGTGAGCCGGATGCACCGCTGCCACTCAGGAGAAGAAGAGAGAGAGGAGGCGCTGTGAGAGAGCCCATTTCTCACGTTCTTCTTTTCCCGGGCGGCGGCAGCGCATTCAGCTCCCCGAATCTGGCCTGCCAATCTCGGCCAGCTCGGTGGCTTTTATTATTTATTCGGAATCAAGCCAGCCTCTCAGCGTAGCCCAGTGCCGAATCCCGGCTCCTTTTCAGGGCAGGCAGGACGCTTGGGGGACGCGCATCAGTTGCTTTTCCTTGTGGGGGGGAAGTGGAGGGAGAGCCGCAAACCCAGCGGCGTCCTCCTCCTACAAGCAGAAGGAGATGAATTTCACCAAGGCTGGGCTGCATTGTCTGCCAAAGCGGCAGGGTTGTGTAATGCTGCAGTTGGAAAGGAAGTCAGGGGGTGTGAAAGGGTGGCAGTGGGGGGGGAGAGATAGCTGTGCACTCTCTTCCCAATGATTTATTTAAACAGCCAAGCGCCGCCAGGAAGACTTTTTCATCCGCCAGTCGGAGTGACGGACAGACCCCGCTTTGCCTTCTGCAAACGACCAGTGCCCAACTAAGTCCGGGGCAAAGCCACAGACGGGGAAAGGGGGCGCGTGGGGGAAGGGTCGTTTTGTCTGTGGCGGAGTTTCCTTGTGTGTGTGTGTGCATGTGTGTGTGTGTGTGTGTGTGTGCGCATGTGTGTGAGAAAGCGAGTGGGTTGGGGTTGCCTTCAGTTTCGGTCTGGCCTCGCAGGCTCCGTTAATTCCGAAGATTCTGGAGCTCGCATGGCCCGACAGGAAACTCCGCCGCAGACAAAACGACCCTCCCCGCATGTGCCCCTTTTTCCCGTCTGCGGCCACTGCTCGGAACTCCGTCGCCATTCCCCATCCCCCCAGTCCCAGGTCGACAGCGCTAGAACTAGCGAGAGGTTTTTTGCGGCTGCTCTTTTTGCGGCCGCCACTAAGAGAAAGAGCTAGGGTTTGTGGGAGTGGCCTCCACGAGGCTGTTCCACATGGATGGCAGGTGCATGTGGGGCATGTTCCCCCCCTTTGCCCCCCCTCACCTCCTCACCTCGTGCTGTTTGCACAGGAAGCAATGAAAAAGCTGCCATGATTGCTGGAGGCGGCGGCCTGAGTGGCAACGGCGAAGCAGTTGGTTGGCGCTCTGGCACCAGTCCCCCTGCCGTGGGTCGAGGTTTAGGGACCTCCTGCACCCCCCAAAAATTAAGATACCCCCTCCGGATAATAAGGCCAAAGCCATATTTCGGGGGTCAAAAGAAAATAAGACCCTGTCTTATTTTCAGGGAAACACGGTACATATTTAAAAATAAATTTAAAAATATTCAACATGTAAGAATTACCCAGAAAAAATAGCCAGCATAACCTATTAAAATCTTCTTTTAGTCCAATAACAACATATTTGATAAATACAGGTAGTCCTCAACTTACAACCATGATTAAGCCCAAAATTTCTGTTGCTAAGCAAGACAGTTGTTCAATGAAATTTGCCCCATTTTACAACCTTTCTTGCCACAGTTAAGTGAATCACTGCAGTTGTTAGGTTAGTAACATGGATGTTAAGTGAATCTGGCTTCCCCATTGACTTTGCTTGTCAGAAGGTCACAAAACGGAATCACATGACCCTGGGACACTGCAACCGTCATAAATATGAACCAATTGCCAAGCGTCTGAATTTTGATCATGTGACTGTGGGGATGCTGCAATTATTGTTAATTGTGAAAAACAGTCATAAGTCATTTTTTTCAGTGCCGTTGTAATTTCAAATGGTCACTAAACAAATGGTTGTAAGTTGAGGACAACCTGTACTACTGATTAACTGAAACATACTGTTTACATAATTATTGCTAGCATCCTTGATAAATTGTTGTAATTAAATGTCTTCTGAGATAAGATCTTCTAATTCAATGGGCAGATATTTTTCTCCTATAAACCATAAAAAAAGCTTTGAAGAATATATGTATGACTCCTTCACTGCTAACACAGAAACACAAGTCAAAGAGAGGGAAAAAAGGACTAAAGCAACCTGCTTCAAAACCATGAAACTCACCAATTTTGAGCTCATCTCTTTCTCTTTCTCTGTCTCCCCATTTAACCTATTTGCTCTAAGAAGAGAGGCAGAGGTAATATAAGTACTACTTTCAGCTTGTGAAGTAAAGGTGGAGTACAAATTTAGCAATATATAAATCAAGTTGCACAAGAACATCAAAGTACTGTAGCTTTTAAAATGCATTAATTATTTCTCTGTACTTGACGATACAGTCAATGGATAATTTAACTTCTGCAGAACCCTTTCCTTTCTTTTCTGTTCCCAGTTCTCAAATCACTGGTCATTTTTCTCCTTTGTGACTTTTTTTTTTTAAATCCATGTATATAAAACAGGGACACTTTTCCATTTTTCCTATTTTCTTTATCTTTAGTTTCTTCCCACTGCCCATACAGGGTACTTTCAACAAGTATACAGAGGAGAAAAAAATACATAGCCAATAATAGAGCAACCTCTTCTCTCTTTGAAATCTGTTGTATTCAGTGGTGTTACTCTCAGTGGTTCTTGTAGGCTTTCCCCTAAGGGACAGATTCTACCTTAATTCAGGATGTTTAGACACTCTGCCCAGGATATTTTGTATTCTGATTCTACTAGACAACAGAGTTACAAATCTCTAGGATACAAAGTTTTAACTGTGTATAACTATAATGTACTAGTTTTCCTTGAATGTACTGTACATATGAGAAAATCCAATCTACTCCTCTTTTTATCATCTTTAAAATATATATATTCCAATTCATTCAGACCAAAGTACCTGGCTTTGAAGGGAACAACAAACTAGACAATCAGATTTTAGCTTAATGTCTTAGCAAACCCTGCCTATATTTACTATTCAACATGTTATGTGAAATCAGAAAATGTGGGTAATTCCATAAACCATGGTTAAACCAGGTTATCTGAGGGAGTGTCTCTTGCTGGTCACATCTACCTGACCCACCAGAGCAGGGAGGCAAGGAATGTTGCGGGTCCCATCCCCGAGGGAGATACACCTGGTGGGACCCAGAAGAAGGGCCTTCTCCGTGGTGGCTCCCTCTTTCTGGAACATCATTCCCCCAGATATTAGAATGGCCCCCCATTCTAACACTCTTCTGGAAGGCACTGAAGACCTGGTTCTGCCAGCGGGCCTGGGGAACGCAGAGTGGGATGGAGCCCATTGGATGGCTCGTGTGATGTGTTGTCACCGGGGTGGGGGTTATTTTATTATCTATTATTCTCTCTTTTATTAGTTTTATTGTTTTTTATATGACGTTTTTATATTCTTGTAAGCCGCCTTGAGTCACCATGTGCGAATAGGTGGCAATATAAATCTCGTAAGTAAGTAAGTAAGTAAACAAACCACGATTAAGCATGCAAACACAGCTATTTTTTGGATGCTCACACACAATGGAACAAGAACCACTCTGTTCTTTACTACTATTTCCTAAATTCAAAATGTCTTCAAAGAAACCGTTCAGAGAGTACCACCATCTTCAATGCAAGGTGCTTTAAGTTAGTTTAAACAAGACTACATCCTGGAAACTCTACTTTTCAATCATCTTGCAATGCTTGTGTATTGAGCCCGCCCTTAGATAAACAAACTACCACATGCAAGTACTGTAAAAGCAAGATGATTTGAATATAAATTGTTAGTGACAAGTGAATACTTAGTCATGTTTTGCTAGCAAGATGAACATAAAGGAGAAGTATGCTGGGTTACTTACATGATTGAATCTGGACTAAATTTCACACCCTATAAAACCATATAGAGTACTGTACAAGGTACATCACTGCTTTTGGTGGCTATTAGTTAAACTAATTTAGTCTGGATGCAATCCATGGTTAATCAACTAAAAAGAACAATCTATATAAACACGTTTAACCACATAGCTTCACTTAGTTTACATGATAGAAGTTTGGGATTTAACCAATAAATATTATTTTCTGACTTTCCAGTGGAATTTATTACCTGGTTTAAGGTTTGCGTTGTGGAGAATTTTGTCTCACTTGTACTCTAAGACCATAATAAACCTTAAGAATTCCTTCTCCCCCAATACATGTGTATAATACTGAATACGTATGTAAAATACTGAAAATATTTTAAATCCTCCTTTCATCAAAAGTGAGTGCAGTAACAGAAACCCAGTGCAGTTCTTTACTGACTTCATTAATAAAGACAAAAAAAGGCCACACTGCTTGTTTGGCAATTGCCAAATCATTTGACTTTAAGAAAAACCCAGTTATATACACTTCACAATGAATTTGATGAAGGTCCTAAATATATCACACGTTTATTTCCCCATAATAAGCAGTGTGTACATGTGTATGTACATAGACATAACCCCCAGGGAATTGCAGGAGTGAAAAGCCACCCTGTAGGAAAGCAATGGCAAACTATTCTGAACTGTTGCCAAAAAACCCTACATGCATTCATGTACTTATCAGAAGTTGAGTTGATCTCAACTTAAGGGGGAGAGAGAGAAAACAACTAGACAGAGAGAAAATGCAGCGGGAACACACACACACACACACACACACACACACACACACACTTCACATTGAAGTTTGCCATACAATGCATCAAGAAACAGCATGTGGGGGCCCAACATCTAAGGAGCCATTTCATCTGAATGAGACTAGCTCACCCACTCATTCCAGCGGAACAGCCTACTTATATCCCACCTACCAAATAACTTCAGTTGGGGAGGTTATTCCAAGAGCAGAGCCTTCTCTACTGAGCTGTGGTGGCGCAGTGGTTAGAATGCAGTACTGCAGGCTAACTCACTGCTCACTCCCAAGAGTTCGATCCTGACCAGCTCAAGGTTGACTCAGCCTTCCATCCTTCCGAGGTTGGTAAAATGAGGACCCAGATTGTTGGGGGGCAATAGATTGTAAACCACTTAGAGTGGGCTGTGAAGCGGTATATAAGTCTAAGTGCTATTGCTACTATGGCCCACGCCCTTTGGAATATTCTCCCACTGGAGGTGAAATCTGTCCCCACACTCCTGGTCTTTCAGAAGACCCTGAAAACTTGGCTCTGCCACCTGGCCTGGGGCCCTGACAGGGGCCTCTTACATTGGGGAGGGCTGATGGAGAAGATCCCCAACATCATCTTGGTTTTTTAGCTTTTCTATTTAACTCTCCCAATTTTAATTGCTTTATCTTTTTTTTTTTTACTTTTTGTAAACTTCTCAGAGTTGCTCTATCAGTAAGATGGGTGGCATAAACATTTAATAAATAAATAAAATAAAATCTTCACTATCCTAGGCCCCAACATGCACACAGACACACACACACACACACACGGTCAGAGGCACCTTCACATGCTCTTCTTCTAATGTGAAATATGCTATCATCTGTCAGCAATGGATTCTATGTAGGTCAAATGGGAAAAAAAGTTTGCAGAAAAAAATTAACGGACACAACTTTGACATGAGGATTCAAAACAAGGACAGCATAAAATCAGATCATTTTCATTTTCCAGGGCATGCCAGCGCAGGACACACAATGTATTTTTAACAGATTGTAATTGTTAATTGGTAAAATACTTGTAATCTGTCTGACATATAACCTGTATTTGCATAACTACTCTGTCTTCTCCTTTCTTCCCCCTGCCTCACTCCAAATTAACTCCTACATCTGTCTAGATGCTCTATGCATCTTTTAAGCTTACGAGATTTAATAAAATATCTTAGCGAGAAAAGGTGCCACGAAACTCCTCTTGATTTCTTTCCACCCAGACTAGCACAGGTCTTCTCCTACAATGGCTATTAAGAGTATGGGAAACCTGTGGCATCTCTGCTCAGTATACATAGCTAAACAAATGAGGAAACCTCTATCTATAGTCTGTTTAGCATAACTATCTTAATAGGATTCCTGGGTTACTGTTCTCAAAAGAAGCAAGACAGAACAGTTTTCAGAGTCTGGCTTCTTTAAGAACAACAAATCATGAATAGAAATCTGATCTATGTAAGTGCTCTCCCTAGCCTAAAAAGCATAGCAAAAGTGATTGGTACCCCATGTATCACCAATTTTGTGCAAGGATAATAAACCATAATTAAAATTAAGAAACCTTAATTCTGTTCTGTTAAATACAGAATGCTCAGTTAACTTATACTGACATTAAAAAGAAATTAACCCCTAGTTTCATTGTTAGAATATGAAGACCTGACTTCCAATAACTATTAATTAGTTAAGAACTCTGTAAATGAACATGATGAAGAGTAAAAGCCAAATCACAGCTGATAAATTAGATGCAAACTATGCATGAATTGATAAATCTGCTATTTTTGTCTTTGTTTAAAAACAGAGCTGAAGGACTTGGAATTTAATTGAAACAGGAGCAAGGGAATCTATTTTTTTCACCATGTCATTTTTACTAGTTATCACATGGAGTGTTGCAAATTGGTTTTCCAAGGAAATACAGATGCTGTATTTTTGCCCTTTCAATGAAAAGACAGGCCTGTTGGTTTCAAGTAACTTCTGGGGTGGAAGTGGGAGAGATTTTAACATTCCCCGAACATGTTTACTGTTCTGATCCAATTCACAAATCCACCACAGCTATGTTTTACCACAGTAAAAAAAAAATGATTATAGGTCTTGCTTTTAGACTGAGCCTTATTAGAACAAGAAAATGAGATAACAAGTCATGTTGCATGCCCTTTAAATTCAGTAAAGTGATTATATACTTTGATTTTTCTACTTAGGATAAGATGTGAATCCATCAAGAAACATACATAATTCTTACAATGAAAACGCAGTTTGAAACTATGGAGACTACTGGTTACAAGCTCTGGTTTATTACAAATCTCAAATGTCATTTTATTATAAATCTCATTGTCATTATTATAAATCTCAACTGTCATGTACAAATTATTTATTTCTATCCTGCCTTTATTATTTGTACAAATAACTCAAGGTGGTGAACATATCCAACACTCCTTCCTCCTCCTATTGTCCCCATTAACAACAACCCTATGAAGCAGGCTGGGCTGAGGGAGGATGACTGGCTCAAAATTACCAGGCTGGTTTTCATGTCTAGGGCAGGACTAGAACTCAGAGTCTCCCAGTTTTTAGCCTGGTGCCTTAACCATCAGATCAAACTGTCTGTCATGGTTTATCCATGGCTTTATGGTTTATTCCTGACTTTTTTTGGGGGAGGGGGGAACAATTCTGGGTTCTGGCAAAAGACACTGAGGAAAAATTAAACAGAAACTAACTCAATGAGCTATGATTGTTTTGCTAATTTTGCTGATTGAACAGTCCATGGTTAAAAACTCAAGACTTAGTATTATGTGCAATTACAAACTATGAGTACCAAATATATCTAGGTGTAATCAATAAATGCATGAAATGAGACATAATGGGTAGGATCATACATGTTGTATTTAGTTAGTTTGTAGCTCAGTATGTTTTTATTTATTTACATTCCATTTTTTCTCAGGGGGATTCAAGGCAACATATGTGTGGATCTCCCCTGATGTTTTGGATATAACAGCTATCCTAGGGTTAGTTGGACAGAGTCTGGTGGTCCAAGCATTACCTTGCAAGTTCCATGACAAAGACTTCAATGTGAACTGTGTGTTAGCATGCTATGTCAAACATGTAGCTAGTGAGAACTGAAAGCTTTTCATTAAAGAGCAACACAGATCAGAAAGAAGGGGAAAGAAAGTCTCTAAAGGCCAATAATAAAGCAGATGAATGGGCTAGCTAGACAATCAATACAGAATTCAAGTAGAGCATGAAAGAGCTCCAGAATCTGGGGCGGGGGGGGGGGGGGAGAGAATCTCTTTTACAAAACTACAGCTGGAAGTCTCACTAGCCAGTACACAGTAGTTGTGTAAGTTTTGTATAAATAAGTTCTCCTTTACATAAACAAGCAATCACATTCATGTCTAGCCCATGGTTATCTCATGATGCAGTGTTCTGCCCATCACACTATGTAAAGTAAACTGTGGATTAATCAGTAGGAAGTATGTCATGTGAATGCGGTCAGAAAGGCTATGTCAGGCAGAAGTGTCTTCCCAAAAAAAGTCTAGGTCTAAGGAAGAAATTGTTAGGAAAAATACTTAAGGAGTGTTTTGTTTTGTTTTTGCAAGGTTCTCATTTCCATGTTCCCACTGTATTTCAGAAAGTAGCGATGCCCTGAATTTGAATATCTGCTATTATTCATAGAAGACATATATAATGGTATTATTACCTCTATCTTTTTTTTCAGCCTAGATTAACCTTTTGGACATTTTAGTATAATCCCTATGTTGGAAGAAAAAATTAATTTGTGTCTGATGCAATGTCAGGGACTCAATAAAATTTTCTTATTAATTTAGGAAGTAGCTGCTGAACACTTGTTACCCATCAGTATTCCATACCAGGAAGGGGCAGATAAAGGGAATAATGCTTATCAACCCCTTATGAAATGAACTCAGTTCAATGGATGAACAAGATAATCGTGGGCAACGGAGGACAAAGTATTTTTTAAGAGCAGAGAGCAGATGTCGGTTTCTTCATCTTAGCATGTCAGCCAGTACATGAGCAGAAGCAAGATGAGGAACCTACAATTTTCCAGATGTAAAAAAGTATCTTTTTTTACATCTGGTCTTCTCCTACAATGGCTTTCAGGCAATTCTAACCATGATATAGTGATAAGGGATGCAGAGAGGTGTAGTTCAGCAATATATGAAGGGCTCCGGGGTTTCCCATTTCTTCTAAAGAAAGGAGCTGTTACATAGAAGGGAGGGGCCCAAATCATGTTTCTCAACCTTGGCAACTAGAAGATGTGTGGACTTTAAGTTGCCAAGATTGAGAAACACTGATTTAAAGGCTGATAAATCAATGCAACATACACACATCTCATGCACATTACCCGGTCAGCAAAGCAGCAAGTGGGACTACAGACACAACAGCTTCTTCCCTGGGATATACTGTAGTTGGCATCCATCCATCCATCCATCCATCCATCCATCCATCCATCCATCCGTCCATCCATCTCTCATCTCTATCATTTGTCTGTTTGTCTATGTTTGTTTGTCTATCTATCTGTCTGTTTGTCTGTCTGTCTATTATCTATTATCTATCATCTCTATCATCTGTCTGTCTATCTGTCTATCTACCCACCTACCTAATCTCTATCATGTCTGTCTGTCTGTCTGTCTGTCTGTCTACCCACCTACCTAATCTCTATCATGTGTCTGTCTGTCTGTCTGTCTGTCTGTGTCTGTCTACCTATCATCTACCTCTTTCTATCTATTATCTATTTATCATATTTAAGAACTGCCCATCTCCCTCATATAGGGACTCTGGTGGTGTACAGTATTACTGAACTACAGCTTCCACTGTCCTGTACCATGTAAGGTCTTGGCTTGATCTGATGGAATTTGAGTTCAACAACATCTGGAAGATAATCCATCTATCTATCATCTATCTATCATCTATCTATCTATCTATCTATCTATCTATCTATCTATCTATCTATCTATCTATCTATCTATCTATCTATCTATCTATCTATCATCTATCTTGGGGAAGCCCAAACTGGCAACTGGCAACAAATGTTAAAAAGGTGCTCTCTTTCAAGGGTTATTACACAAAGATCCCTTTCTCAGAAGGAAGAGAGAAAATGTCTTTTACAGCCAAAAAAAAAAAAAAAAGTCAATTTGTGCTGATAAAGGTTATGCAAAGGATCGACCTGAATTTGTGTGTGTCTCTAGTGCAGACGTGTAGCCTCATTTTCTGATGTGGTCAGTGGGAGTGGCGGAATTGACACAGAAGGAAGATTTCAATGCAGGAAGTGCCTTTGAGAACGGTGAAATGCTGTTTAATTATCTCTCCAGAGCGACCAGGCAACAAGGATGTCTTTCTGGCAAGCTGGAGGAGCGCCCAAAAGCTTTCTCAATGGAAGTAGAGGTGAATATCTATCCCCACAGGTATGCAAACAATGGTGTGCTGGCAGATTCCCTCACGCTCAGCAACACACACACACACCTACTCAGAAAGTGCTTTCCCCAAACTGTTGTCCTCCAGACGCGCGAGGCATCGCCTCCCATCGTTTCCAGAGGAGGAACCTACATTGGCGTCCAATACATCTTGGAAGGTACCAGATTGGGGAAAACTGCCAAAGTTGTGACAAGCTCAGAAAGGAAGAGAGCGGAGAGGAGCAGCCGCTCTCTCACTGGCTGGCTCTCGGGGGTCTCTTTCTCGCCTTTCCAGGACTTAACTCCCCTTAAATCCTTTGCTCCCAGTTAAAAGGACCGACCGCGGGCTCTCTCTTCCTGCACCCGGACAGTTAATCCCCGGGGAAATCTGCGGAGGAGTTAAAGGGAGAAGCACGGGGGCAGAGGCAGCTCGGGAGAGGAGGCGCGAAGAGTCGGGCTGCCTTTCGGGGGGAAGGCTAACGGGGTGAAGCCAGATGAAGCGGGAGGAAGGAGAGACCGAGGGGAGGCGCCGGCTGAGGAGGCGCCGGCACTGCGGAGGGGGCTTGCACCGGGGAGAAGAGGCGGTCGGAGGAGATAGGATCGGCGGCTCTCCTTACCAGATGAAGTCGGTGCAGTGGCTGCAGAAGGTGGGCTGCTTGAAGAACCGCGCGGTGAATTTATGGTCCCTCACTTCGTGCACGTTTTTCTGCCGAAGGGCCCCTTTCCGGGCGAACCGCCGAGCAGCGTCGGGACCCGAACCGGGTTCGGAGGGTGGGAAGACGTCGGCCATGGCGCGCGCGCGCGCGCCTCCCCGCCGTCCCCGAGCGAGCCCCCTTTTTTCCCCGCCTCTCGCTCCTTCCTGCTTTGCCTTCGACTTCGCCCTCAAGCCAGGAAGCGGCTTCAGCCACCGGCTCTGCCCCGTCCGGCAGCCGCGTCCGACACTTCTGGCAGCTGTGTGGATGGGCGCTGCCTCCTGCCCGCTTTGGGCTCCTCCTGACGTCTGAGCCACGCGCGGCAGGGAGGCGGGAGGAGGATCCCACAGCCCCGGGCCAGACCCGACGGCTCCGCCCGCCCGTCCGCCCGCCTGCTGGCGCGCTTCTGGGCCCCCTGCCGCGGGAAGGAGGAAGAGCGCGAGCCGGGGAAGCCCGTCTCTAAGGGCAACAGGCAGGCCGGCCGGCAAACCCACGCCCCCCTCCCCCGCGGGAGGGGGGGTCCCCGAATAGGCGTTCGCGGTGCTCCCCGCCCTACAGAAGGGCCGGGGACATCACCTGTGGCATTCGATGCGCGGGGAGACCCGCCCCGCCGCCGTCAATCAAAAGCCCGGACTCGCTGGAGGTTCGCCACGGGCGAGAGAAGAGGGCGGCCGACACACGCAACAGATACTTTTGCCACATGCGCACAAAACGCACCGCCGAGGCCTTGAAATGCTCAGATGCGCGCACGGAGAAGTTACCCGCGCGGAACCGGAGTAACCTCAGCCCCGGTGCTCGATCCCTCTCTTCAGGGGAGGTCACCCTTCACGGCTGGGTGATTAGCAGCGCCCAGCGCTTCTGAGGGGTGAGGGGGTTTGGGGACTAAATAGAGAGACCCGGGGCTCGGTGTTGTTTGCAAGTAAATTGGGCTCCTGGCAGTTTGGAGCAGGCTGAGGTTGCTTCCTTCTTCCAACCCGTTGTGCCCTGTGGGGTTCAGATGGTTGCCAGCCAGTCTGCAGGGCACCCCGGCTGCTGAAGACCAGTGAACCTGAGAAGGTTTTCTTTCCAGGAAGTCACCTGTAGCCAGAGCACAAGTGGAAGCCTGCAGACTCTCCTCCTTACTCATGCAGCCAGAATGTAGCAAACCCACTTGTGCCACCCGATGCCAATAACACCCAAAAGTTTGAAAGCTTTTTCTCACACCCACAGCAAACAGGTTGCCCAATGTAACCTCTCCCGGATGTAAACAGCTCTACCTCAACCTGTTGCTCACTCCAGAGTTCTTTGCCTTCTGTTACCTCACAGCTGTATAGGTAGTTTTCAACTTACAGCCATTTGTTTAATGACTGTTTGAAGTTACAACAGCATGGCAGAAAGGGACTTATGACCGTTTTTCACGCTTGCGACCATTGTAGCATCCTCGTGGTCAGAATTTGGGCGCTTGGCAACTGGCATGTACAGATAGTCCTCGACTTACAACAGTTCGTTTAGTGACCGTTCAAAGTTACAACGGCAATTTAAAAAAAGTGACTTATGACCGTTTTTCACACTTACGACCTTTGCAGCATCCCCATGGTCATGTGATCAAAATTCAGACGCTTGGCAACGCTCATATGACCGTTGCTGTGTCCCAAGGTCATGTGATCACCTTTTGCAACCTTCTGACAAGCAAAGTCAATGGGGAAGACAGATTCACTTAACAACCATGTCACTACCTTAACTGCAGTGATTCACTTAGCAACTGTGGCAAGAAAAGTCATAAAATGGGGCAAAACTCAAATGTCTCACTTAACAACAGAAATTTTGGCCTCAATTGTGGTCGTAAGTTGAGGACTAACTATATTTATGATAGTTGCAGTGATGTGATCACCTTTTGTGACCTTCTGACAAGCAAAGTCAATGGGGAAGCCAGATTCACTTAACAACTGCATAACTAACATAATAGTTCACTATGGCAAGAAAGGTTGCAAAATGGGGCAAACTCATTTTTGTCTTGCCTAGTAGTGGAAATTTTGGGCTCAATTGTGGTTGTAAGTCAAAAACTACCTACAGTGTACCTGAGACCAATGCATTATGCAACCTTTGGTTGCTAAGTTGGAGGGAGGGGAGGACAAACTTGAGAATTCTCTTTCAGAGGCTGAGGTGGAGGGAAAGACAGAATCCAATCACTAATAGCAACAGCAGAGTGCATTCTGAGGACAAATTGTAGTGGACCCCTCTCCTTCCAAGTTTGACTCTCAAATCAACCCAAACAGCCTTGTCCCCTCCTCTTCCTCCTGGCACTACATCTGGATAGGGAAGAACTGCAGCAGATGTGACTCCTTGGTAGCGCTTAAAGGAACATAAAAATATTGAGTGTTTCAATGATCATGATCAGTAAAGGCCATAGGCTGTGCTGGATTGAATCTGCCATGTTGTTTCACTTGCAAAGCTGGAGTCTAGGCTTCAACAATGCAATTATACTTTGTGATAAACAACATTTCTTTCCAAAGGCAGATGAGCCTCACACACCTGCAGTTTTGAGATCTTTACCAAACTTTGTTCATGCAACAGGCTCATTCAAGATTAGTGTGACCCTGATTTCAGTTACTATCAGGGCTTCTGTGACAACCCAATAGATTCTTAGTGCACTCTGTTGGGCTATAATGTAATTCACTAGCTTGTGGCTCAAACCAGTCAACTCTTATTAATTTAACTAACCATAATTAACTAACCGTGGGCATTTGTGTTGTGGACTTGGCATATCATCCAAACCTGAATCTTGAATCAAAAGTTCAAATGCCATAATATTTTTATACTCCAGATGAAGGTAAGTTTGGTTCCCTTCATTCATTCATTCATTCATTCATTCATTCATTCATTCATTCACTCACACACACACACACACACACACACACACACACACACACACACACACACACACACGAGTTACTTTGAAGTTAAATATTTCTTGGTAGTTGAAACCACCATAAAGTGGGGTTGGGATAATACAACAGCAGTTCTCTTCCCCCACCACTCTTCCCTTTCAAGAGACTGGGGAAAGAAGCAGCAAAACTCTGGCTATATTAATTTGTGGGTAAATATATCATGCAAAAAACCCTGTAAAATAGATTGTACCCTCAGCAAGTAAAAAGACTGTGTTTGCATGATACTAAGAAAAAATCAGCATCACTAATTTATTTGTGTTCTCTTACAACATGCTGCATTTAAATCTAACTTTATAGCTAACTGTTCAAATTAAAAACAGATATCACTGGGGGAGGGGGGAGCTTGAAAATGAGACCTTATAACAAAGAATTGTTGCAAACTTCAAGTTCCAGCTTCCCAAATCTTAGAATGGAAGCTAAGCTTGATCCAAATGGCAATGGTAAGGTACCATTGATTATCTTGTTTGAGATGCAGGTCCTGATGGAATCTGAGGAGAGACCTAAGAAATTTGCAGCCCTGGATCTTAGAAACAGCTTTGAGACCCACACGGAAGAAACAATTTCTGACTTTAATGAAGGTCTAATAGCAAGAATGACACTTAAGAGGCGGAAAGAACACGTCATAAAAGAAAAGTACATAAGGTTGTACATAACAATAGAAAACATAAGGAAGCATGAATGTGAAAATGAGCCAAGGTTAGTTAAGAACAATAAAATGACTTTTCAGATGTGTTGAAAATAAAAGTAAAATAATTAGTATGCCAGTTAACCAATGAAGATGGCAAAACTCTGCTGTAAGTATGAAAGGAAAAGCAGAGTTACGGTACTCAGTTCCTATTTTGGTTGGGTGTTCTCTAACAACAAAGTGACAGAACTAATATCCAGGGCTGGATGAATTGCATCCTAGCGTACTGGATGGCCTGTTCAAACATTTATGGATCACCTGCAAAGTGTTTTGAAAGACAGGGCAGGACAAGAAGCAATGGATGGAAACTAATCAAGGAGAAAAGCAACCTAGAACTAAGAAGAAATTTCCTGACAGAACAATTAACCAGTGGAACAACTTGCCTCCAGAGTCCAGACGTTGTGAATGTTCCAACGCTGGAAGTTTTTAAGAAGAGATTGGACAACCATTTGTCTGAAATGGTATAGAATTTCTTGCCTGAGCAGGGGGTTGGACTAGAAGACCTCCAAGATCCCTTCCAACTCTTCTATTCTATTCTATTCTATTCTATTCTATTCTATTCTATTCTATTCTATTCTATTCTATTCTATTCTATTCTATTCTATTCTATTCTATTGAAGAAATAGCAGACCAGAGAGGAACAGAAGTTTTTCTTATCTTAAAAAAAAAAAAGGAAGATATAACAAACTATATCAATATCTGGGAGGATTCTCTAGCACATTACAAGAGATCAATCAGTAAGTATCCTGAGAACTAGTCCTGCCAGTCAAGTGCATCTAATCTTTTGATTAGCTACTAGCCGGCTTAAAGGATAATATTGGCAACATGTCTTTCAAAGCATGAAATTCTAATGAGCAAGACTGTTCCATGGGTGCTGGATGGCTCACAAAATTTGGAAGTACAGCTTCCAAATCAGGGGTGGGTTCTGGCTTATCTCACTGCCGGTTTGCTTCCTCACGTGCCCCCCGCGTGCGTGCATGCACAGTGCTAAAAAACCAGCTTCTGCGCATGCGCAGAAACAAAAAAGCTTCTGTGCGTGTGCAGAAGCAAAAAACCAGATGGTGGCGCCTATGGTGCCGCCAAGAGCCGGTTCAGGGGCATGTCCAGCCGGCCATCGCTGCCAGTTCGGCGAGCGGGGGAAAATTCACACTACCGGTTCTATAGAGCTGGTCCGAACTGGCAGGAACCCACCTCTGTTCCAAATCCTGGAAAGTAATTATTTCAGTTTGTTTTACATTGGTCAAATCTTACCTTGAGCATCACATTCAATTATGGGCACTGGAATTTAAGAATGGTTTAGAAAAGCTGAATCACAGAAAGCCAATGAGGATATTCAGGTTCTAAAAATTAAGTCCTATGAAGAGAGATGGCAGATATTAGGAATAATTTAGCTTTGAAAAAAGAAGACTGAGTGGGGATATAATAGCAATCTTTAGATAACTCAAAGAATGTCATATAACAAAAGTAAAGAGCTGTTCACTATCTTTCCAGGATTTGGACTTGGAGGAACGGATTTAAGCTACAGAAAGACTGAATTCAATTGAATGTTAGAAAGAACTTCCTAAATCATCTAGAGATGTGATGGGCTCCCTTTCCCTGCATGCATTCAAACAGGACCTAGACAGCCACCTTCTAGGAATGCTTCAACTTGAATTCCTATGCAGAGCAGGGGTTTCATCTCATGGACTTCAAAAGTAGGGTTATGTGAAACTTCAAAAATGTAAAAATATATTTTCTTACATGCAAACGTAGCCCTTATTTGAAGCTGCCTGATGAATTTGCTTTCCTCAATTTGCTTCAGAAACTCCTTCATCTTCATGTTGTAAGAGAAGGCAGAGAGGAATCTCCTCGCCAGCACTAGTCAATGTGTTTCCAGGATTGATGGCTTTGGCTCACACTGCATGATTGCAGTGTTGAAGTAGCTCTGCTGAACTAATTTCAGGCTGAGTGGCTTTGGCGAACACTGCGAGCATGTGCCAAAAACATATAACATAGAACCCCCTCAAAGCACCCTGTATTCCAGGGTCGGCTTTTTTGGGAAATCCCAAAGTCGCTGAGTTTGGAAGCACCTCAGACATCACTGGAGGAGAAAATTGACTAGCGCTTTCCACTGTGGTGTGAGCCTGAAATGATTCTAGACCACTCAAATTACCGTATTCTATCAAGGCCTATTAGATTGCTTCTTTGGCTCTGGTAAGGCCAGTCCATGTTTTATTTTTTTAGAGGCTTTCTGAATGTCCCAATTATCCCATTCCAAGTGAGTGAATTAATGGAAGTGGCTATAACTGGACTCTTAGCATATCTGTGAACATGACCAAAACCTTGGTTAAGGTTATTTATTAGATATTTCCAATAAACAGTGGCAGCTTAAAGGGAATCTGCTTTAAAAAACAATCCTGGTTATCCATTATTTGCGATAATATATTGTCAATGTTGTTGACTAAATTGTTTCAAACGACTTTGCTCTGGCAATTTTATATCAGCACAAACCATTTTTGGTTTTCCAGCAGAAATTTCACATTATCCTTTAGTAGAAGTGTGCAAAAGATTTAAATTATGTAAACAGTAGTTAAATTGACTACATTCAAAGAATAGGAGTCCAAAGTAATACCGCGTTACACAAAAAGCATTAATTGTATGTCATTTGCACAAATGAGGCAAATCCGTGCTAAGATTTGCTATTTGCTTCAGTGGACTTTCCTCAACAATTGACATCCCTTTCCCCCAGTCAGTCCAATAAAGATTTCCCTGGATTTCGCATGAACAATGGCTATTCTTGCCTTTAAATCTGATGAAAATCTTTAACAATTGTGGCAAAAAAGATCATAAAATAGCGCAAAATTTACGTAGCCAATTTCTCATTTAACAACATAAATTTTGAGCTCAATTGCGATCTCAAGTCAAGGACAACCTGTAATGTGGAGGGAAAACTACTGGAAAAGGGGTCTTCCTTTTACACCAGAGTGGCTGTAACCTTCATGATATACTTTTCCATAATAAATTAAACCATGATTTGTACAACCCATTTCTCTGAGTACAATAGCACAATGAACCATAAAGTAATCATATGGGCCATACTAAAAGATTGTTGGCAACTTTGTAATTTAATGTGTTGAACAAATATAGCCACTGATTTCACATTTAAGCCAGCAGGAACTGCAAGTGCTTAACATTCCGTTGGACCACACAGTCCTTTTAATCACAATTTTCCTCACTATCACTGAGTATTAAATTCCAATCTGTGCAAAAGGGCAGCATAAGGGTTTCATGCCATTTATAGCCAGTGGCTTAGCTGAATATGCAGCAGCCATTATTCAGGTTTATGTTTCTTCAGTAAAATTTTCAAGCCATTAGCCATGAAAATATGAATATATTTAGCTGAAAACTATGCCTGTTATTCAGTACAAATCTTGTTGAAAATGTGCATAGAATTAAAACCTCTTAGAGCAAATAGCAAAGCATATACAGTAATTGCTGCACATGATGCACATGGTGCCATTTTATTTACTAAGTAGATTTATATCTACATAAAGCCTGTTTGATCTAGCGGTTAAGATACCAGGCTAGAAACCAGGAGTCTTTGAGTTCAAGTCCTGCTTTGGGTGACCTTGGGCCAGTCATTCTTTCTCAGCCCAGCCCACCTCACAGGGTTGTAATTATGAGGAAAACAGGAGGAAGAAGGAGTATTGGGTATATTTGTCATCCTGAGTTTATTTATAAAAACAATTTAGAGGTGGAATAAAAATAAAAATCCCAACTTTTTTTCAAAGTTTTTCTCCCATGGGCTGAGAGAGAGAGAGTGATTAACCCGAGCTCATCCAGAGAGCTGAGGACTAGAACTCACAATCGCCCAGTTTCTAGTCCAGAACCTTGGGGAGAACAAATGGACTTATGATGTCACTGTGATGTCTGTGCAACACCTATAATGCAGAGAGCTAGAGAGCCATTTCTGGTATGCCCTTTGAACTTTCTCTGGTAGTCTCTATTGATCTTTCTCTGCTCTAGTCTTTCCTACTGGATAATTTTTGAGAGGAAGAAGAAAGTAGTCTGGAAAGAGGACTGCAAGATTTAGCCTAATCAAAAAAAACCATTGGCACTTTCACACTGACAACACAGGGTGACTAATGGGAGCACTGCATCGTGACGTTTGCCTCAATCCCACAGGGCTTAATTTTTCTACTATTCCAGTCCTCCAAAGGCAGCATAGTGCTATTTCTGCTTAATGCTAGCCTGAATTTGAAACCAAGGACAAATCTGTATAACTCAGAATCTGGTACAACTAGTATCCATGTTTTCTAAAAGAAATCTGATATATTTGCTAAATGCCTTTGAAAACTTCAAGCGAGCAATCACTCCCAGTTTCAAAACTGATGCTCCAATATTCATGAAGACTGTCTACACAGAATCAAGCTAAGCTGCATCCATACTGCACAAAGAATCACAAACTAGCCAGCTATGATGTATTTGCAAATCCAGCCTACATGCAGGGGTGGGTTCCTCCCGGTTCGCCCGAACCGGTAGCGACCCACTGGTGATGTCACAGTGACGTCACGGATCCGGTTTGGTCGATGCCAGTCCGTGGGCACCACCATCTTTTTTTTTTTAATTTTTTTTAATTTTGTTTTGAATTTTTTAAAAAATTTTCCGGGTTTTTTCTTCTGCGCATGTGCAGAAGCCGAGTTTCTGGCACTGCGCATGCGTCACCATCTTGTTTTCAACTTTTTTTTCCACGAGGCGCGGCCACGTGGCATGGGAAGAAGCAACCGGCAGCGAGGTAAGTTAGAACCAGGGGTGAAATCCTCCTGGTTCGGCCCGGTTCAGACGAGTAGGTAACGATTGCAGCAGCTGGTTCGGAGAACCGGGATGGCAGCGTGAAGCTCCACCCACCTGCCCCGACATCATCACTTCCTGGTTCATTTTTAAAAACTTTTTAAAGCCTATTTTCCCTGCCAGTTCCCCTGAAAGAAAGAGAGAGGGGGGGAGGGAGGGAGGGCGGGGGATGGGACGGGAAGGGAGTAAGAGAGCGAGAGG